>JBBPMZ010000041.1:0-35270 GCA_038090575.1 Tylopilus cf. pernanus | reverse complement strand
TCTGGCGGTCTGTGGCGGTCTGTGGCGGTCTGCAACGAATGCCGGCACTGTCGGACAGTTCCGACAGTGCTGGCAGTCAGTCTACAGTCCGTACAGACGTCACAGTAGATGTGACGCATTGCTGATGTAATTGATATCGTATTGTTGGTTAGCTCATGACAGTCTACCTACTAAAGGTTGTCGGGTAATTGTATAAAGTAACTGTAAACTCATGATAACCTGGATATTCCAGAATATTTGCTAGGTTGCAAAATGCTAAGAGAAAGCACGTGTTGTGCAACTGGTGTGCAATGTCGCCTGGCTTAGAAGAAATAGCCGCGCTGGCGGAAAGTACGCTGGCCCTGACTCAACACCAAGACATCCACATTTCAATATTCTATGTACAGTTTGCAGTAAGAACAAAGCCATGAATCCAGAGCGTAACTCGGAGTATCACCAGTCCCCGATTCTAGTTTCTAAAGAGTTCCCCGACTGCTCTCCAAGTCGTGTCAGGGTCTCCCTGGAAAAGTTCCGGCAGTACTACCGTGGACATTGTGCAGGCTGCACCACGAGAACTCTTCCACATGTCCACTTGTTGGGAAAGTTTAGACCTACGTTCCGCGATCTTGACCTCGGGAATATTGCTCGAGCTTTTGTCATAGCTTAGGACAAAGAGAAGTCGCTGGAAACACCCCATCCCGATCTCTTGAATACTGAAAAGTTCTTCGAGGTGGTTTTTAATCGGTTCATACTCTGGATCGGTTTCAACTCGGTGCATGTAGATTACCCCAGCATTATGCAGGGGCTCAAACCTGATAGACCATTAGCATCCCGCCCAAGGGAGCAGGCAAGCGGAAAACTCACTTTGTCTGGGAAATCCATAGTTCAACCTCCTTTCGTGCATCAAAACGATCGCATTCGGTGAGGAATGAAGGCGTGTCAACGAATACGATGCTCTCTACCCCTCCTCTAGGTTCTACTTTACTCATGGCTTCATCTGTTAGTTCGCATCGAACTGCCTGAACGTTTTCAGTGCAAGGATGTTGATTTCGACTGGGTCTGATCAAGTCACACTTCGTTGCTTCTCTGATAAACTACGATAGAGATAAGATGGGACCGAGTATATAAAATAATTCCACATACCCAACTTTTGCCGGATCCTGTAGGCCCCACCACGCTGTTGAAGAAAAACATGGTCGAAGATTAACAACCTGAGTGATGGGAAATAGGATGATCGTTGACTTACAATATCACAATATCGCCCTTAGATATATGTGATGTGGACACAGCTGAGTCCTCCTTGATTGTCTTCCTCAAAAATTCAGCCAACAGACTGGTCAAGTTGTGTACCGTGTTCAGCATGGCGCCGCCTGGTCCGGGATTGTAATTTGTAAGTGGTTTGTAGAGATCAAGTTCGGTCCGACAGTCTGACAGCTTGGCGAGGGACAGAATTGGTCTTTCCGATTCCGAAGAATCCAGGTGCCCGCGGTCCAAGCCCGAATATAATTTAATAGAAAATTTGGGAGTTCGGACGGACGGGAGTCTGGGCATGATCCGGCGATCAAGGGAAACTTTGACTGAGTTTAGAACTATCCGTCGCCACTTACTGACCATGGATAATCACATGCCGCTGTTACAAGTACAGGATCACTATTGATTCATGGGGGTGAAACAGCGCTACGACGCGTTATTGCTCGTCGTCGGTTGTAGCGCTCCCAGAAAGATAACTACTAGCGGATTCATATCATGATGTACGGATTCAAAAATATGTTGTCGTTCACCCGTGCTTCTAAGCCAGATCAATGTTTCTCGACTACCGTCTATTCCAGTTCTCATGGTCGGGGGTGAAAGTGAGCCATAACTTCGGCAAGCTGGTTGAGATGGACTTGTCGCCACAGTAGACTTGGAGAGAAAAATGGATTGTGAAGGGAACATGTTGACATACGTGCTGTGGACAGCACCGATCACCAGTGGGTTCAGTTTTTGACCTATGTAGTACACAAACAATGTGACAGGCGGAGAAATACAGGATGTCAAAAAAAGTGGGTGGTGATATTGAGTCATTGCACCTCCTCTTTAAGGCTTTCTGATCTCGTGTTAGGATCATCGAGATGCAATCATGATATCAGTAACTTACGGAATGTCTGGTATGACACACAGTTATCTAGGAATCGTTGAACATCAGAAACAGTCTCTTTTGCGGAGGGCCTCTCTGTTATGGGAGACCAACAATGTTGAATCAAATTCCAGTGCGGCTCGTCGATTATTCGAAAATGCGGTCTGCCGGGCCTGTGTCCCTTTGCCAAGCGTAAAACAATGGCCACGTCTTCGTTGATCTCTGACCATGGTTGTTTACCAGACAAAACCTGCGAGGCTATCACTATAGGCTAACCTAAATGTCTAGTTCAGATACCTGAAGAGCAATGCAACCAAAAGAGAATATATCGCTCTCGGTTGTCCTCTTGAATGGTCCTTCCGCTTGTACTTGTTCGGGTGCAATAAAGCGTAAGGCACCTGGCCGTGCGGTAGATGCCTGGAGATATGTCATCGCTTCTGGAATTTTCTCTACAATGGAAGTGAATCCGAAATCGGTTAACCGTGCAGTGTAATCCGCATCGATAAGCACATTGGTCTGTCTGTTTGTCAGAGGAGATCACGAGAACAGGGGAGCATGCGTAACGCACACAAGTCAGATCGCCATGAACGATCGGATTTTCCTGCGAGTGAACTTTCGGCTATCGTTAGAGCATGGCCTCAGTAATGCTGCAGAACAATGACTCACGGTGGTGCAACCCGTTCGCAGTATCTAACAGCTGTCGTACACAGTCAGAAAGGCGTGGAAGGGATAGATGCTCGAAGAACGTACAAGCTGAAGTCGGTGACCAGTACCCAGATTATTGTCATACCTGGCTAAGAAGTCCTGGAGGGACCCGTTTGGCATCCATAGCGAGACCAACGACATTACACCTTGCATTCCAAAACCACATGCGATTCCTAAGAATGGAACGATATTCTTATGATCGAGTCTCTTCCAAATACCCAGTTCTCGTCGAAGTATCTGCGAAAAATTTACGACCACATTTATGAAGGGAGACGTGACTCATTACCTTGAGAGAGCTATTCCCTGCGGCCCCACCCATCGTGAATCGGAACCGGAATGCTTTGACAGCGACCCGGGGGGAAATCAGTACTAAGCGACATGAATTATTTATTAGACACAAACCTCCTTTGACAAACCGCCGTCGATGTACCAACATTTGTAAACATCGCCGAAACCTCCGCCACCAATAGAATAATCATTTTTGTTAACGATGAAGGGTGTGAGGTCTGAAGGGAGTGGAAGAACGGTACTAAGGAAAGTTTGAATATTAAGGCGGAGCATTGCGCCACAGTCTGAAAGACTCACTCCAAGCTGGACCTTGTAGACTGTACAAGCCCTTGTAAATCAAGAGAAAGATGGCCTGAACGGGATTTGTAAGTACTCAATAAGATACGGGCCACGGCAAGGTAGCACTAACGACGTACTTGAACGCTCGTCCTACAAATGCGATGAGTAGATATTTGACCCATTTGAAGCGGATACACGTACACCGTGATCGTTCTGTGAGAGAAAAAGCTGCTTCACAGCGTTCCAAGCTGTATCCCCGGCATTACCTCTGATCAATAACTCTGAATGCAACGTGGCATTCCATCCCAACGCCATCCGACCACCAGTGAATGAGCCCTTGAGAGCAGCCAGCTGCGCTTGGAACTTTTGCCTGTAGGATTGGATCTTTTGTTCAGCTAGCGTGCTCTCGTAGCTCAGGACTACACGCAGTCGCGTAGGGAGGCACTTGAAACCTTGGGGGAAAGTAGAGGCAAAAATATTCAGATAATTCTGAACAGATCCTTCGGCAAGGTTGCTTTCAAGTCTATCTATGTAGATGGTCCCGACGCGTGTAGAATTGGACCTAACAGACAAACAGTATGTCACTCGTGTCACGGTTGTGATCGAACAGAGTCTCACTTTGTCATTTTTAGCCAGCGCTCAGTTTCTTTTTTCGCCTTATCCTTTTCGCCACGAACGTTGAAGGAAGGTGTTTCCACAAATACGATGTTACTCTGCCTCGAAGCCCTTAAAGAGGCTTTTGCTTCGTCAGTGAGTCCGCATCTGATCGCCACTGGGCCTGCCGTGCTGGGCCGAATGGGCCCGCTGACGCTGATATGAGGGCTGCTAGCTGCCTCTCTTACGAACTGCAAGGGTGTTTAAAGAAAGCTACAGGTGAACGGAAAGGTACCAGTACCCAACTCTTTCCGCCTTCAGGAGGGCCCACAACACTACAGACGGGACGAGAGTCGGTGCGAAAATCATCTGGATAAGGCTCAGAAAACTTACAACACTACTATGTCATCGTCATTCAACTGAAATGCTGAACCACTGAAGACAGCCTTTACTCGAGCCCACATGCTGTGGATATCTTGATGACGTGCTACGATTGAAGGATAGTCAACGCCAGCGAAGGAAGTCCTGAAAATAAAGGTCACCGACTCTCCTCAGTCCTAGTTGCCGCCTGGTATAGTACTACCAACTGGCCACCCTAATCACACTTCCTATTAACTAATCACGTAATATACCACGAGGTGCCCCTGTAGAGTCATCAAGAAAATGTGTTAAGCCCGTTGTCGGATCAAGTTGCTTCTGGTCGACCATCTGCCGACGTGGTCCGGACCTCAAGGCATCATTCTGCGCGAAAGCTCTGGCCACTTGCCAGTGTCGATTGCTATGGATGCGATCGTTAGTGGTCGAAGATGTGTTTGACTGCAGCTCCGGCCCCAAGCTCAAGGGCCTTCCATATTTGTGATCGGATTACCTAAATCTACACACCACCAACGGATTTTATTTATCTCAGTATGCTGTCTTTCATTTGTCTTTCATTTTCATCATCCCAGGCCTTGCGCCTATACATTGGTATATGAACCATCCTTGGAGTTTCCTCGTGTCTGTGTCCGAGTCAGCCATCGCCGCTTCCTTCGATAACATGCTTGTCCCGTGTTTTCCATATTCAAGTTGGTAGCACAACATCCGAGGTTAGGTCAAAGTTTGGAACGTCATGCGAGTCGGCGATCTTGAAACAAGAAGTAGCCGCCTTTCTTCAAGCATCAAGCATGGACCCTCCGTTTCTACTCTTCCTGAAGAGGACGTGACCGCATGCCGTCTGCTTTGACAGGCTAGCTGAGATTTGTAATACGCCCCTCACCTTTTACTCGCTTTTTTTCCCTGTTCGTCGCTCATCAAGGGTATGTGTACGAAAAAACACCTGAGGTGCTCGAAAAGGCAGCTCAGGCCCATATTACAGCGGTGTGGAAGTGCCACGCCTACTACACTGCGCAGCGAGGCCCTGTATCAGATCTAAGAGACTCCGCAGGATTGAAATTCTTGCCCGTCCCACACCTCTTCCTCCCCCTGTGCATGTTGTATCCCACGTAGAGTCCCCTGACAGGTGTACAAACAGGACTGGCTGCCCAGCCTCTCCCTCACACTCGGCCTCCTACATACGATTACCCACCTCGCTCAAAGGTTGCCGCTTCCTTCATACGGAGCACCCTTGATCGGAAGTATTACTAGCTATAGGAATGGATATCGCAACCATCGTTTCAATTGACCTCGATACAGAGTCGCACATTGTACATCGTAAGCCTCGGTGCTCGCTGAACTAAACAAAGACACCTCTGCTTCTGTGCAAATAGTTCTCAGAGCTACTACAAATTATCGCGCATGAGTGAATGGGCGCCTGCGCCCCGACCGATGACACTACAAACGTACTACAAAACATCCTCTCAAAAGCCCCCCACATCATACTCAGCTTGGCGTGGCCATGAGAGCACCAACTCGCATAGGGCAGGAAATGGAAGACAATTGCGAACGGATCGTTTGATATCAGAGATGATCACCTCTGCGGGAGGTCGTTCATCTACGGATGACCAACAACGCTGGATAAGGTCCCAATGCAAGTCATCAATGGCTCGCGACTTTGGTCGGCTCGGTTTAATGCCCTTTGATAAATGTACGATGATGGTCACGTCCCTCTGCACTTCCGACCATGGTCGTTTCCCGGACAACACCTGTAAAGATATAAGCATGCGCCCAGCTCTGATGTTAACACCACCTGCCTGGAGGGTGACGCAACCAAATGAAAACACGTCACTTTTGGTTGTCCTTTCAAAGTAATCTGGATCAACTTGCTCTGGTGCAATAAATCGCAAGGCACCTGGGTTTCTAGTGGACCTTTGGAGATATTCCTGTGTCCCCCCCAAAACGGAAGCGAACCCAAAATCTGTTAACCGCGCAGTGTAATCTGCATCGATAAGAATGTTGGTCTGTCTCTGTTGTCAGGAAATGAGGTCTGAAAAAGGTAATCCGCCTGACGCACAGAGGTCAAATCACCGTGAACGATTGGGTTTTCCTGGGAATGCACTTTCGATTGTTGTGGGTACAAACCCTTCATGACGATACTAGACAGTGACTCACGGTGGTGCAACCCGTTTGCAGTATCTAAGAGCTGTCGAGCACAGTCAGGAGAGTGCGGAAGGGATGAACACCCGAGCGACGCACAAGCTGAAGTCGGTGACCAGTGCCCAGATTGTCATCATAGTTGGCTAGGAAGTCCTGGAGGGACCCATTGGGCATCCATAATGAGACCAACGACACGACACCTTGCATTCCAAATCCATATGCGATTCCTAAGAATGGAACGACGTTCTTATGGTCGAGTCTCCTCCAAATACCGAACTCTCGTCGAAGCATCTATGAACACGTTTACAATCACATTCGTAATTGCGAACGAGACGAACCCACCTTGTGGGGACGGCCATCTATTGCAAGTTGAAACCTAAGCGCCTTTACCGCAACCTGAAGTAAAGGTCAGTAGTAGGTAGTGTGAATCACTTATCACGCACGAACCTCCTTTGATGAACTGCCGCTAGTGTACCAACACTTATAAATGTCGCCGAAACCACCATTAGCGATTTGGTGATCACTTTTCTTGGTGATCAAGGCGGTGAGATTCGGACCAAGGTGGGAATCAACACTGAGCAAGGTTGGAATAAAGGATGAGTTGCGTTTTCATGCTACAGGCAGAAGACTGACAGAGGGTCGGAATATTGAGGTTTTGTAAGCTCTTTCACCTCTGATGAAAATTGAAAATTGCTTTCAAGGGCTGTGGATGGATGAGAAGCTGCAAGCGCTTAACAAACACGATCTCAACCGAACTCACGTAGGCTAGAGAGGTTAAATTGAGCGAAGATTAACCAAATTATCATGACGCGGACGGACTTACTCTGGATCGAGGCCCGCAGACGGAACGGGTCCTTGTGAACGTGGAGGGCCTGAAATTTGACGTTGTGAAACATTCGGCAGTACACAGGGTCAACTGGACTCACGTATCTGGAAAGCCAGGAAGCGAAGTACTTTGAATGGTTCGGAAAAGAAGCGTTTCGTCCAGGGTAACTTTAACTCCTGCATTTCATGATACTTTCCTTCAACCTTGGCACGGAGCTCTACACACTCCCTTTGAAGTTCCGACACCAGCACGGGGTCAAGGGCCTGCCCGCGAGCATCCTCGAGTCTCTCTAGAGTAGCCATTTGTGCCCTGACAAAATCGTCTAGTTGCCAGTAGAGCTCCATCCCGGCGGATGTTTCCCTGACCGTCTTGTTCAACTCGACCATTTCCTCTTGGAGAAGAAGTCTGCAACTACCCTCCCTCACGAGAATATTTTGGATAAGCTGCTTCGGAGTCTCGTCGACGTGCTCGCAATGTACCACGCGGGCGCCATGATTGATCATCTTCCTCCAGTATTGGGACTTGAGTTCTTCGAGCCTATTCTTGGAGATACTCTCTTCAACTTCATCCCACATTGTCGCAGTGAGATATACTTTTGCTAGAGCGTCTGCTCCGCACAACTTTCGGAAGACCTGGAGGTTCTTCAGGGACGTGCCGGCCACGCGGTTGTCTGTGATCCGATGCAGATAGAATATTCCAGAGAGAAGTTTTTTCCTCTTGTAACTGTACGAGTGAGAACGGGAGCGAGAAACGAGGGGCAGTATGATGCATCACCTTGATTCTAGCCACTCCGATATCATGTTCAAGATGTCAACATCGGACCTATACGTGTCATTGAATCCTGGGGTATCCACCAAGACTACACTTTGTCTGTTCTCTTGGTCCCAGAATCTAGTAGTACGGATGTCGCTGGTATGGGACTTCAACCCGTCGCCCACCCCGGGTCCTTCGGGACCTTGCCCACTTGCTGAGCGCACAAACTGAGGGAGTATGAGCGAACCAGCCCAACCACATGATGTGCGTCTCACGGTGCTCTTTCCGGAACCAGTTGGACCCATTACACTTGAAGAGATTAAGTCAGATATTTCACTGCTGAGTTCTCATCACGTACGCTATCACAACGTCACCCTCTTCCAGGTCTTGTATTCCGACCGTCACTGGACGTTCTCCGTCTCGCCACGGATACGTGAGTTTTCCACCCTGCCCTCCGTCGTTTTCCTTTGGCTGAGTTCCAAAGGTCAGCCTCTGTTAGGAATAACGATGCTTCGTGAGCAGGTGACATGCGAACTGAACACCACCGACTTTCGACAACATATTGTGGTGCTGAAATTTGCCCGCGCTCGATGCTAATGGGAGTTACCAGTCAGCAAAGGTCAAAAGCACAACGATGGGTCGCTGAGAACGGCACTCACGTTGAGGACAACTTGCTTTATTGGACTTCGTCTTCATCTCAGTGTTTCGGTAGCACGGAGAGAGTGGAATAATTCCAGGGAAGAGTACGCAAAACTCAATGAAATTACTGTGTTGCAAAAGGGGACGGGCACAAGAAGGCCACTCTGATGACCCAGATCATAGCGCCAGTGTTCAAGCTCGTGTTTACATGGACTGTGAGCCAGAATCGAATGAAAGGGAAATGAGACGCAGTTCAAAATGAAAACTTTCACGGTGATGTCCAACCCACGATCCCATCTAGGGTAAGCGCTCAGCATACATAATTATAAAGATAACTGACAAATATTTATAGCAATTAATATTAACACACATGATTAGGTTCATCCTGTGACATCATCTGAATCATGCTCGCCCAACGCCCAATGAAACTCGAATTTGCCCTGAAGTAACAAGATTCGGAATCTTCACTCAATCGAGATTCGTCTTACAGACCAGCTAAAGTTTTCTAACTTCCTAAGCATTCGCTGATAAAAAGCGCATGAAGCAACTATCACCGATTGCTCCAGCCATATTGCACCCGGGCCGTCTCTACTGGCACCTCGGAATCACTCCGCTCACTGTTTCTCCGCTATATTGGCAGTTTCTCGTGTTGATTTTCACAAACCACTGGCAATATTTACTTTATTGAGACCCCCTGATTGACTTTTCAACCCCGTCCTCTGCAACTTGAAGTTCACCATGGTTCACGGGAATCGTTCTCAGGAGCGAAATACAAGAAACACGCATAGGCAATTGTGATTTCCGTTGTCATCCTCTGCAATGAACTCCATTCTCCCCTCCCAGCAGTGCTCTCGTCTGCCGGGTACTACTAGCATTAGCAGCCGGAAAGCCGGGTCGACCACGCCGAGATCGAATAACAGCTATTCGCACACCACAGAAACAGTCACTTAGTACGATCTCCACCTCCACAACAACTGACTTCCGGCCTACCTGGAAAAAGGCAGGCAGCCCCCACAAGTCGCCTATTACCAGTGGGAAAGATGAACTGACGGAAGAGCCGGAAAGCATGATGAGAGTAGACGAGGACCTCCGAGACGAGTGCTCGAGTGAAGAGGACATTGTGATAGTGTACGTGATATGAATTTGATATCGAAGTAACTAACTGATCTCTCTCCCAAGTCTCCTTGGTCCAACAGGCTCTGGGAGGAGCACAGTGAGCTTGCAATAAATTAACCAATTGAAATTTATTCATTTATTATCCATTAGTTCATACGCTCCGTGACGGGGTCAGAGCCCCCTCTCATCAGCGACAGGTTAGGATCGTGTACAGCCGAGATTGTCCCCATCAAATTTCAAGACCGGGAGAGTAGGCAGAACGTGATCTTCTTAGATACACCAGGTTTCAACAACACTTTTCAATGTGATCACAACCTCGACTTATTGAAGAGGATCTCACATTGGCTCGAGTCTAGGTAACGTGCGCGATTTTTGGGTTGCAGTTCTCAACTCCAGTTTTCACAGGTACGGAACAGGGAAACATCTCTCCAGGGTGTTGTATTTCCATCGTATCACCGACAATCGCACGCCCGGTACACTACTACTATACTTGCGAATGTTCCGGAAGTTGCTCGGAGAAAGCTTCATAGGCAACGTACACCTCATTACAACAATGTGGGATCTGGTTGAAACGAGTGTTGGCGAGGAAAGGCTTCGGGAGCTTCGGGAGAGTGACTGGAAGGCAATAATTGACCAAGGCGCTCACATGGCTTCCTGCAGAAGTGATAACGACTCCGCAAAAGCGATCATTCGAGAAATAGTAAGTATTTCATCGCTCATCACATCCAGTGATCAGTGTTAAGTCCAAATCTCTCTAGATAGACGATGTGAAGATGAGAAAGGACGACAGTGTGGTACCGTCCGTGAAGAAATCGGAGCGTTACGCAAAGAGGTGGAGACGGTTAATGCGAGAGTTGAGGTCGGCATGACTAAAGGTTTCTTTCCTCATAGACGAAGTCTGAGATAGTTAGTCTTCACATTATAGCAGCCATCGTGATTAACGCAGTGTTAGTTACCTTTCCCAACTTTCTTTTCATAGACGCTACTTGTGACACTGCCTCCCGCTTGACCTGCATGGGCTGTACCAAGCCACGGTCGCATGCTCACCGCTTCGAGTTCTCCTAGCAAGCTTGGAGGTCAAGCTTCAAGCGTAAAGGATAGCCTTGACACACACTTCAATCTTCAGGCCGGAACTGCTAGCCGGTAAGCTAAACTAAGAAATGATATTTTCGACGCAAGCTTTCTCATACTGGGCCGACGGGTATTGCGTATCTACATGCAACTTATATAGCGATATGCAAGTCCACAAAAAATAAATAAAATTTGAACAGCTGTACGCAGAGCAGAGGAACACGAGAGGCATCTAGGGCCGACTATTGTCCATGTTGATACCATGCTGAGAGGCGTCACCCGGTCAGATAACCATAGAAAGGAGACGATGTGAGGGGCTTACTCCGCGAGATTTCCGTCCAAATAACCACAAGAAAATACGCCTGGTGAATGGGATTTTCATCACCTTCATCTCTTCAAACGTCTTCTGTAATTGTGCGTTAATTTTTTCGTGCTCCTCCTGTAGGCACTTGGCCAGAGCTGGGTCATTGCGCCCGTCCGCTTGCTCTGCAAGCTCTTTGAGCGTTCTTCTCTGCTCCGCCAGGAGTTCTTGGAGTCGAGAGTATAGAACCCTGGCTGCCGAAGTCTCGTTTACACGTTTTTGCTGTTCGACGAGTTCTTCTTGCAGGAGCAGTTCCTCTTTATCTTTTGACTGATCCAGAAGGGGACTAATAACGGCCTGCGCGGAGTCGTGTTGATTGTTGAACCTGAAAGCGCTAGCACCTCCATCTAACAGTGGCTTCCAGAACTCGCTCTTAAGCTCAGCCTCCCTCCTTTCCGCCACGTTTTTATCTTTGACTATGTCCCACATGGTTGTGACCAGGTGTGCTCGAGGTAGAGGAATATCGCCGCATAGCTGACCAAACATTTGAAGATTCTTGAAGGCGGAACCAGACATACGATTATCCGTGATCCGATGAAAGTAGATTATCCCCGTCAATCTGATTACCCCCCCGTTGGACGCGTACCTATGTTTGCGTCAATTCACATACTAGAATATTGTCAGAGTATGACGTACTTTTGGATAAGCCAGTTGGCGATTGTCCTCAAAACCTCGGTATCTGGCCGGTTTGTATCGTCGAACCCGGGTGTATCGACCAGAACAATGCGCGGACCATCTCGCGGCATCATGCACGGAGTGACATCCTGGGTATCAGACTTGAGGTTACCTGTTCTACGTTGCTCTGCGTTCCCAGTGACGCTGTTTATGAACTGTCCATTCAAGTTTGTGAGCACGGAAATTTGACGATAGAGTTACTAAGAATACATTGGTCTTCCCAGCTCCTGTTGGCCCTAACAGACTGTCAAGTGGAATCACTGTGAGACGAGGCGAGGCAGACGGGGCCAAAATAAAATGCTCACACAATGATGAAGTCGCTGGGATCTGCCTTGAAATCTTTGACTCGGAGCATGACGGCCTTTGTGGGATGATCAAGAGTGAAAGTCGCCCGGTGAGGGAGAGGAAATAGGTGATCCAAGCTTCGAACACCGCACAACACTAAGTCGTCCTCTCGGGCTGTTCATATCCCAAGGCTTTTCACCACGTGGACTTGAGTGAATTCACGTATTGTTCACGTATCATGCCTGCCGTAGCTACAGTCCCCTAGCAGACCGGACATTCTGGAATAATCGCTGCGCGAAGGGAAGAAGCGTTTCTGGCTTGGTAGCGGTCTCCACCCCGCTTCAGGGCACAGTCAATAATGCCCTGGTTCGTAATTTTAATGGGAATTTCAAAAGGACTCATCTCAAGAAGCTGCTTCGTTCCATATCAAATATTGCGTCACCGCTGTCGCCCAGAGGTCGAGGGTATGTTGTACAGAACATTCCGATCAGATTCAAAGACCGAAGCTGCACCAGTGACACAAGGAGGTGTACACGCCTTATCCTCGAGCTGATGTGCATGGAAGATAATGAAAAACCCACATCAAGCCTGCACCTCGCCGTCATGGTAGTGCAAATTTGTCACAACAACATGCGCAAAGTATGATTTCCTTCTGATCAGTGTATGTTTATGAGGAGCTTACCACAAGGCTCGGATCATACTCTAGTGGGTTCCCTTTTGAAGAATTCTGAGTCCTAACGCTTTCGACCGTTTCGCAAGGATTAGTCCATCTTCTGGCTATTCAGAGCACATGTTTATTCAACTGTAAACCAATGGGGAAGAATACGAAATAAGATGCCCCCGAGGCATCCTTATCGGACCCTATTAGAATTTCTCGCTCCTCAGGGATGATACGGTGATGATCTGAAGAGAAGAGGCTGGAAACATGTCTCAAGATTGCGCCTTGGCGCTCGAACCCCGTGAGCGACCTAAGCTTTATTTTTATGATGTCCCAGTTGCTTCGCTGCGGAATTGTATCCTAATATCTTTACTCGAAGATTCCTGTCTTTCGACAGCCTTTCCTTCTAAATATTGATTCGGAGTATGGTCTCTGAACACACCTCAAAGGGAACAACTGGCACTGCACTGGCAAACTTTGTGCTGCTTGAAGGCAGTTCAGAGGACTCGGATGTCGTTGCTCCACTCCCGCCTCCGACATCCGAAGCGCCCCCGAGTGCCGTGATCCCTCTGAATGACCATAGTTCTAGTTTTTCGGAACGATTCGTTGTGTCAAGCGTTGGACATAGATCCATAGAAGAACACGATGTTGTGATAGCGTACGTACTATTCGGCTCTAATAACCCACTTCAGTTTCGTTTATCACCCATCATCAGGGTCATGGGCCCCACGGGAGCAGGAAAAAGTTCAGTAAGTAACCTGATACGATGTTCGAGGCTCCAGTGGCACTGAGACATGCATAGTTCGTGAACACAGCAGCTGGGAGGGAGGAGGTCGTCATAGGCTATGAATTAAGGTCCCAGACGACAACTGTGAAGCCAGTTCGCTGTTCCCACACGGATGGACGGAGGAATATCGTCTTAGTGGATACCCCCGGGTTCGACGACACCCACATCTCTGATGCCCACGTTTTGAGAATTATCGCCAACTGGTTGAAGGAAACGTGAGTTGGTTCGGTCTACCTTAAAGCAAAGCAAGCCTAACTCTGTACCGGCAGGTATCAGAACAACATCAAGCTTTCTGGCCTTCTTTATTTCCACCGCATTTCGGACGTTAGGTTCTCAGGAACGCCTCTGAGGAACCTATCTGTGTTCAAGGATTTGTGTGGTGAGGACAACCTGCATAATGTTGTCCTTGTTACAACAATGTGGGACGAAGTCGAAGAATCGACTGGCTCAAAGAGAGAAGAGTATCTTCTCACAGACTTCTGGAAGGACATGATACATCTTGGCTCTCGTAGTTGTCGCTTTCAGGGAACGCAGGAGTCAGCTTGGGATATCTTGGGACGTTTTGACTCGGAGAGAGATCTCCAAGGATTGCAGATTCAGCAGGAAATGGTGGACCGCGGTTCGCAGGTTCACGAAACAACTGCAGCGAAAACTTTGCTCAGTTTTCTCGTAGGGGAGTTCAAGAAGTTCTGGGGAAGGATACGCGCTGGGACTTGGCAGCTAACTGGACCTAAAAGCTTCTTAACGGCTTGCCGCGGCGTCCATTTCTCGGCAGATCCTCCACATCTGCATCTACTTTCTCCACGTCCAGTTTGTACGCGTCTTCGCCAACGGATACTTCAAGCCTTTTCTCCCACCATTCACCCGGCCCGGCCGGGAGGAGTGCTACGGGTTGTAGCATGGATGGCTACCCTACACTCGCTGCCACGATTACAGGTCTCAGGCTTGCACATCAGGTGGCAGACATGAGCGGCATATCAATTCTCCGAGGTGCAATCGGGGCAGCCCTTCACGTTGCCCAGGTGGTGGAGGTCGGTAATTTTTTCTCCACTGCTGTGCGCTTTAACACGGTTCTAAGGGGATGGGTGGAACGCATCATGCGATTGCCCAAGTGATAGAGCAATCTGGATGGCTGCTAAAGGAGATCGCACAATACGCGATGCAGCATCACTTACCCAGGGATATGACCAGAATGCTAAAATCTTTGAAGAAGTACGTGCTCCTGCTTGATTGCCACTGAGTAAAGATATGCATACTTTTTTCCCTACCGTCCAGGGAGCTCGAGAATGTCCAGAAAGTGGTCATGAAAATTTCAAGTAGAGGTCCTGTCCCTCGTTTCTTTTTGCATGATGCCGATGTTCAGGCCATCACGGCCTGCACTGCGTCGATAAAGATGACCTACACTAAGATTGAGGTATAATGCCCTTCAACACCCGAAGTCGTTTCGCTAATGAAGTTGGATAGGTGAGATTTGCAATGGACAATCGTCAAGCTATCGCGCGTCTCGAGGATCACTTGAAAGAGATACAAAAAGATATGAGATTGGTATGAGCATCTCCTCGAGTCTGAATTTCGTCTGATTTCTGTGGCAGCGGCAATGTCAATGTCGGGTGGTGAGCCGTGAAGAACGGGAGAATGGGGAGCCCTCCGCAGTCTCAGCCGCCAATCAAGAGTCGCCTGTGATAGCGGTTCGTGGGTGACGGTCCCGGAAGATCATGCCATGATAAACAGGATTCGGTGCAGGCCACTTTTGACCCTATGATATGGTTTCTGCGCCCAAGTCTGTCGACTATACAATGTGTTGTTATTATTACCTTGTGAACCGAGGTCACTTAGACTCCTGGAACTGAGTCCACGAAATTTCACCTGGATTACAGATTATAAAGTATACTAGTATACAAAAATCTAAGGAATACAAAGTGGAAGGATCAGCCCGTTTGTCCAGTTTGCATTCGAACACTTGGTTGCAAAAACGTCAGCAATGCGCGCAAGCATACTTCTCCTGTATGACAGGGATCGAGTGCTAGTTGCTCACCCCCAGAGCAAGGTCTCCAAGACTGTCGAGTCGACATAAGCTGTACCAAACGGTGGTCTGCACCAGACTGTTCAGGGCGGCAACGCGAAGTTGTCGCGAGAAGTGAGAAGACGAACAACGCATTGTTGGTGATTGTGCCAATACCCTTCAATGATAGGGTAAATAGGTCGAACAAGGCTCCTAACTCTGCCTTCGCTGTCGCTCACCAAGCTTCAAGGATCTGGTTTCAAGTTTGGGGTCTTATCGCGCTGGTTCCTCTGGCTGTGCCTCACACTACCAGTGCACCTTCTCTGTGGGTCTCTTCAAGTTGTGCAGACCCACCACACTCTTCTTGAACGTCTGGTTCACTCGTGCAGCCAAGCTCAATGGTGGTGACGTGCGATTCCAGTGGCTCTTGGCAACATTTTCCCTCCAGTATGTCCAATAATGTTCGATACCGTCATGACGGAGTCTGAGACAATGCGACAAATTCTATGACGACCCAGTTTCGGACCGATCCCAACTCAGACACGGCACAAAGGGTGATAGTGAACCAGGAGTAGCAAGGTGGCACGATGTGGTAGTGTGACACGAGAAGCGAAAAGACACACTACCGACACCGTGACATCATGTGAGTGATAACAAACGTGTTCCCGAGCGTCAGCATTACGTGCAGCCCAGATGACCGTCGACATTGCCATGAATTTGTCGCATGCAGGCCCGAGTTGCGTGTCGTTATCGCCGTCTAATTTTGACCCATCCTGGTCCATCCATTTTTAGTGAGCTCTCACAAACCGCATCCCGATCACCAAAACGTGTTGAGGATGCTATTGAATAGAGACACCACTAGTACGAACAACTCAAATCCAATACAAGTACCACATTACAAATCACGGGAAGTCCCGGCAAGAATGTTAACGTTCTCTCTCCCGGTTGTTTCAGGTGTAGTATGTATCCTTCCCTAGATGGAAGACCGTGACTGTGGGGTACTCTCAGCTCTGGCCTGTGCCAATGCGTTCATCTGCATAACATTACGTACAACGCGGTTATCGTCAAACTAAATCCCTTGCCACCGCCGATTGCCTCGAGATTCCTCCAGCCAATTTTTTCTCCCAGTCACTATGACTGTTTGTCTCGTTTGCAGTAAGTCCCAGAGAATCCTAGCTTTCCAAGACTAGCGACCCGGATAAGAGGTGCTTTTTGCGTGGAGGAGGCCAACGTCGAGACCAAGGTGACGATCTCCCATCTGCGATTTAGTAAATGCAAAATTTAATGATGTCGTTATCAAGACGAAAGGACCTTCGGTCTGGACATAACCATCAGAACTAAACGTATGGATCACTACTATGTAACGTATATTGCCCATTTCACAAATCACATTTCTGATACGAGCCGGTAAGACAATAAGTTCTACGACTTTTGACTAGTTTAACCCAATGACTACGGGGAACGCAGCAGTTGCTTTACAGCATCCCAAGCTATACATGTGGCATGCTCATCTGGCTCCACAGGATTGGTGACGTTTATGCCCGTATCGGCATGTTCCTTGGTCTCTAATATGACGCGATGGACGGTGAGATTCCATTTTAACGATGGTTTTCCAAGGAATGAATTCCGTTTATACTCGAGGGCCTCCAACTTTAGATACTCATCCCAGTGCTTTTCCTTCTTTCTGGCGTCCAATTTATCCGAGAAGGAGAGGACGCCGTGTAGTCGCTCGGGCACACATGTGAAACCTGGTGGAAGAGTAAGGTCGAAGGATTCCAGATATTCCAGGATATGTTTCAAGCTTTTAGGATCAGTTTCCAGCCTATCCACGTAAATTACCCCAGCGCAAGTGGACGTTGCCCTGAACAAACCGGCTTTCGTTTTTACTCATGTTTGGCAAGAACAAGTTGAATCTTACTTTGACTTTTTCAGCCAGCGTTTGATTTCCTCTTGCGTGGCAGGGTTTTCGTCGTCAAGGGACGGCATATCTATGAATACAACGTTCTCTCGGTTGCATCTATCGACTTGAAGAAAGCCCAACGGATCGTTAAGTTTGCATCTGATAGCCACCGGCCGCTTGCTGCCCTCGTTCGGGGTAAGGGACGCGCTATGTGCGATATCAGGGCTTTTTGTTGCCGCTTTTGTAAACTGCGAGTGCAGGGGCGCTGAGGTTGAGTTATCAAATGAGACGGGAGGTAATACCCAACTCTTTCCGCCTCCAGCGGGTCCCACCACACTCCACATACAAATGATACGTCAGCACAGAACAACTTTAACCTAATGCACCTCGGAAGACGTAGCTGCTGCACCACCTTGAGTTCATTGGGCACTGCACTCCATCATGATCATGGTCTGATTGTGAAACCAGGTGTGAGAAATCCGATTCAGTGTGAGAAATGTGACGACTCTGACGGGGTGCAAGCCTGTCTGTTCTGAATTCCCTGCACAAGCGAAATCCTTCGTTGAAACGGCACAAACGCTTCTATACTTGGTAAAGGTGCTAGGTTACGCATCGTTATTCATGAACCCACATTCGTCATCCCCGCCACCCAGCTGCCAACGCACTTGTGAATTTTAGATCTAAGTGGATGAGGCACTGTGAACATGCCTCTCAAAGCTGTACAGCAGGACCCGTCAAGGTCGTGTCTCGATATGTGCTTAAGAAGGCTATATCAAATGATGCACATCCTCGTGCCCGCCTCAGTTAGTACTGATTTATTTGACAACACGGTTTCAATGCTAAATTTCATAATTTCATACCCCGTCGCCCACTCTGTTTCCAATACCAGCATAGTCGAGCCTGCAAGACACGCCAGTCAGGGACGTGACAAGCCTACCGCATTCTGTGCCACACCATCTATCCCACTTCTGTCTAGCGTCGACCCCTTCGTACTATTACCCCGTTCATCTGGTTCTGAGTTTCTGCCAGATCCTGAAACGCTCAGCATTTACATCAAGCAGCGCCTCAGGTAGGTAGAACCTTGTCAATCCACATTTTAACTTCTACTCCATCTACTCTCATCAACATTAAACAGAGAATTTAAACTGCACGACCTAAGATATGCCGCCGTGGAATTATTCGAAAGTAGCGGTGGGTGACGCTTCTACTTGCCATTATTCCCTTCCAGAAATACCACTGATACCTTCCCACAGAGTTGGATTCGAGGGAAAAAGTCCGAGGAAAACGACGCAGGCCGTGGTGAAACACCCTCACCACAGCCAGATGCAGGGCCATTACGAAGACGGGATGCAGATAACTATGGCCGACGAAACGCAATCCAGACGGATCAGACGCGTATTCACACTCAGAGTAGCGGTCAGGCTCTGCATCAAGGTTACCTTGGTGGCCTGAGCCATAACCGCGCAGGTAACGACGTACAATATCAGTCGAGCCATCAGGGGCAGTCAAAGAAAGGTCGAAGAAGGGTCGATCATGCTCAGACCCGAATGCATGACGAACCTGGCCGGACTAGTACTCAGACTCAGATTCGTATAGCTGACCAGACCCAGGGTCAGGGTGTCGAACAAATGGAGATCCGGTTGGGTGACCGAATTCAAGCCCAGGGGAATGAAAAGACACAGAGCCTGGCCGTAGACGACACACGAAATCAGTTTGACGACCAGATGAATGGGGTGGCCCACAAGGTGCTGAGCCGGACAGCCAGCCAGATACAGCACCAGAAGGGTGATGGGATGCAGGACAAAGCGGTCGACCTGATGTGGGGGAAGGTCGGTGATCAGAACTCAAGTCAAATGGTCAATCAGACGCGGAAGGTTGGCGACACGGACAGTTGGTCCACAGATCAAGATCAAAGCCGGAAATACGACCAGGCAGCAACCAGGAATTGCCTACGAGACGAAGAACATGAGCCTCCGAGGCGGGAGTCCTCTTTGGCAATGGGAGTAGTGGTCACCAAGGATGATGACTTGGAACTGTACGTACTTGCCACTTGTAATCACTTGTGAGATATCTAATTCGATTCCTCCAGTATCGAGCCAAGCCCGAAATGTGACAAGACGGAGATCGAGAACCTGCCAGGCGAAGGACAAGACTTTCCGAAGGACGAGTCTTCCTCTGTAGTGGAAATAGAGGCCGCGAAAGAAGGTGGCTCGAAACTGTGGGTACTTGACGCCTGTAATTCTACTGTGAGATGTCTAACTCTATTTCCCTTCTGTATCACAAGTTCAACGCACCCTGGAAGGATAAAGGTAAGGCACACAAAGTCATGATGTGTTCGAGCCTCCTCATCGTGTCCTTGCCATTTTACTCCCCATTCCTCCTCGAAGAATTTGTTCTCCGGCATCCTCCGAGGTTTTGGTGGAAAATCGTCGTATCAGCAACCGGAAATAGAGCAAGACGTTCTGATGAAAGAATCTCGAGGGCTTATGAGCGATGAGGATCTCAAAGAAAATGATATCATAATAGCGTGCGTGACGAAAATTTTGACGTTGAAATATCTAATTTGATCTTCCCAGTGTCATGGGTCCAACGGGTTCCGGAAAAAGCACAGTAAGGTAGTCGACAACTGGTTCAGTTTTTTTACTTACATATGCCCAGTTCGTACGCTCTGCAAGCGGATGTGAGACCGAAGGAGTGGGAAGTGGGTTAAAATCGTATACAAGTGACGTACATGCCATCAGATTCCGAGAGCAGGAGAGCGGGCGATTCGTAGTCCTTGTGGATACACCAGGATTTGACGACACGTTTAAATCGGATTTCGACATTTTGAATGTAATTTCAAATTGGCTCAGTTCAAGGTAACGTATGATATTTACCATTTGCATCCGCCATCTTCATCTCACTCGAACAGTTACAAGAAGGGCAAACTTCTCTCCGCGATATTGTATCTGCACCGCATCACGGATAACCGCGTCGCTGGCACGTCCCTGAAGAACCTCCAAGTATTTCGAAAGCTCTGCGGAGACGACGCTCTAGAGAAAGTATGGCTCGTTACAACGATGTGGGATGAAGTTACGGAAGAGGTCGGAAAGAGAAGACTAGAAGAACTCAAGTCAGAATACTGGAAAAGAATGATCAGTCACGGCGCTCGTATGTTTCCTTGCAGAACTAACGATTCACCAAAGGATCTCGTCCGAAGGATCATTAAGGATGAGGATGAGGACACTCAGAGGGTGCTACTCCAGGAAGAAGTGGTCGAGCTGCAGAAAGAACTCAAAGAAACGGAGGCTGGTCGAGAACTGTACTCCCATCTGGAGGCCATAGTCCAGAAACAAACGGAGGCCATACGGAGGCTAAACGAGGTTAAGATCACAGCCCAGGACCCAGAGTTGGTGTCGGAGCTTCAGAAGCAGCTCACGGAATTGCGAAAGCAGATGGATGAAAAGGTCCATGACATGGAGAAGCTGAAGTTGCCACGAATGAAGCGTCTCTTTTCCAAGATACAGGACCCATTTAAGGCGTTTCATTCTATGGTCTCTCCATCATTTTCACCCTGAGCCCGTCTGATAATCACTGGCATGTTCAATTTTATTGTCTACAAATATTATACGCTGGAATCGATACTGTAGCCGATCTTATATCTATTTTTTGGAGTAGAGTGTGCGCCAACGAGCGAATACCAGCACGGAAAAATATGAGTATTACAAGACACTCTGAGTCGAGAAGTTTGGGAACGGCGCGCTCATACGCTGCAGCTGTAGTGCCAATATCGGCAGGACAGATTATAACAGTTTGTCCCGAGGACCTTCGATACCGCCGATCGAGCAGGGGATACCCATGCTAATTCTATGATACTCACGAATTCAAGAAATCTCGATCGAAGGTTCAGGAGTACAGTTCCGAGCCACAGCGAGAATTACTACGAATCGCTATCAATGCTGGATTCTAAAGAGCTCCCATACAATCTTCCAAGCTATATCGGGCTCTCCTTGGAAGAGCTCTTCTTGTACCTCGAATCTACTTGCAGGATTGTGATTATGAGACTGGTTCCATGAATCCACTTGTTTGCAAAGTTTGGATCTGCGCTCCATGATCTTGGTCTTGGAAATATTGCTGGATACTTTGTCATGGCTAATGACAAAGCGCAATCGTTGCAAGCCGTCTCTGATCCTTGGAATAGTCGATAGTTCGTCGAGGTGATTCTTGATTGGTTCCAGATCCGGATCAGTTTCAACTCGATGTATATAAATCACACCAGCTTGCAAGGGCTGGAACCTGATGACCATCAGCATTCAGTGCAAGGGACAGAATGTAGAGTGGCTGACTTTGTTTTAGAGATCCATTCTTCAATCTCCCTTCGCGCATCAATACGATCGCACCCAGTCAGGAACGAAGGCGTATCAACAAATACAATACTCTTTGCTCCCTTCAGCTCCGTCTTTGTACCATCCGCAATTTCACATCGGATAGCTTGAACCTTCTCGGTGCCGGGGTGCTGGTCTTTGCTTACACTGATCAAATCGGTTCTAGTCACTTCTCTGGTAAACTGAGATCGATATAAGACGAGATCGGGCACGTAAGAAAAACGCTGCCCACCCAACTCTTTCCGGATCCCGTAGGTCCTACTATACTGTTGACGACACATTGTCAGGGACAAATCGGAAGGACCACAATGACCAATTTAATAGATCTATGACGTACAATACCACGATATCATCTTCAGATACGTGAGATGCAGCTGACCCCCGATTAAATGTTTGGCTCCATATAGTAGTGAGCAACTTGAAGTGGGACAAATTTTGTACCTTTGGCGTTGACATGGAAAGAGGAAAAGATTTTCCTCGCAGAGTGTATGCACCAACTGAAGATCAGACTCACCACTGAAGTTCCCGGTCTCTCTTCCCACGATACCTAACTATACACTTAGACCGATAGCTCAGTCTAAAGGAAGGAATAGTAGCCGGATCTCTCGGTTAGAAAATGTGCCGGTATCGATATCATCGACTCTGTGCCATTTACAGTACATAGCGTTCAATACAAGTATGGGCATGATCATTAGAGGTCTTTACGGCCAATATTCAAGCTGGGGTTCAGCGGGCAGGGTTGCGCACATCGCGGTGTTGTTTTGTCACCTGATTGGGTACCGGCTTCTGGGGGATTGGAGTTGGCACGAAAGGAGGAGAGAAATGATGAGGGCAATCTGATGCGATAACACGACGACGCGACTATCTTCCTGTCATGTTGCGAAACGGTAGGTAGGAATCAATTAGATTCAGGGAAGAGGCGAGGCGCTGGTGCAACTTCGTCGTTTTCGTCGCATCGTTATGATACAGTAAGAAAGGGCAGAATGAGAGGTGATAGTACACATGATAATGAATTGATGATCCGACGGTACGGCAAAGTGACGTCGTGGTATCGTTGTATTGTTTGAACATATCAGTCGTAGAGAAGGCATGAAAGGAGGGACCAGGCGAGGATTGACGCATGCTTGACGTAGAGGTAGAGATAGGAAACAGCCAACAGCCTGAAAAGATGAGACGACACTGACAAAAGGATGGTCGCGCGACAGGGAAGCAAGGCGGCTAGAACTAGAGATAGATACGAGGTTGGCTTGAAGTGATGATGCAACGATTCGACGGAGGATGGCACCACGAGACTGTCAAGACTTGTTCAAACGATTCTAAAACTCGAAGGAACTCAGAAGGTATGATTACTCCAATTACGCGCATAAGTTAAAGGCTTCCTCATGATCATGGTCAGGGGTCCGTAAATAAGGAAGGTTATGTACTTCAGCACACAGAATTAAGCGCACATCATCTCAATCCAAACTTGAAGGAGACAGAGGATTTTGGCAGTCTAAGAATGTGCATTGACAGGACTCCTTCGGATACCATTCTTTGAATCGTAAGTCCAGTGAGAAATGGGGAGCATCGGACTCGGAAAGGGAGACAACGTAGGTAAGCACTTTGACTCCGCTTACTTAACTGTAGGCACAAGGTCCCTTGGCAAGCTAGGGGCTAGTGTTGTGACTGAGGGTTTATGTCAGTATCCTGTTACAGCCATCAATACATCACGCATCATGCCTGCCAAATCATCCTACAGTAGCAGCATCAGAAGTATGAGATTATAAATGTAAGGGATGCACTGCAGGAAGACATTCAGAAAAAAATGGACGCTATCATGATCATGTGCCCGAATCTCGACACGCCATTTATGGAATATTTGCGTAAAAATTTCTCAGAGTGCCGGCATGTCAGGCCGCATCAAGATCAGATTGATGTGTTCGACTCACCTGCAGGGAGGCTTCCTCGTGGCCTCACCCCAGTTAGTACTAATTTCACAACGTGTGTTCGTCGAGGTCTTCATACCCGCCCATGACAGTGCCGTCCAAACTGCTGCCAACAAAATCGTAGCTCCAAGCCCGCAGCCATGCCATCAGGGTCCGGATGTGCTAACCCCACCGGGCTCTATGTTACTGACGCGTCTATCACATACTCGCACCTCACCCCGTTCACTTGTCTCTCCTCAGAACCCGAGGCGGCACACTATCTGCACCAAGTTCCTCAGGTAGAGGTCGCCCATGCTTCGTCTTCTTTCTAATCAACTCCCGTCAGTATCGAACAAACGACTGCAAACCAGAATATGCCGGGGAAGCTTCGGAAAAAGAATGCGAAGAAGAGTTACTGGCGTGCACCATTCGGGAAGCGGTCAGACGCAGGGCCATCGAGACAAGATACGGGCCAAGATAACCAACAAGACGAGATGAAGGGCCGGATGAGGAATCCTATTCAGAAGGACAACCACGCTCAGCAGAGTCAGCTCCAGGGCCGGGACCAACCAAGTCACGGTATGCAGGACCGGAACGAGATAGAGGACCGGGGCCAAAGCATAGAGAAGGACAACCATACAAGCCAGATAAATGAAGTGAGAAGACGGACCTGCACTCATACCCGTACTTATACTCATAACCAGGCATGGAGCCTGGTCCGGAGCGAGAGTGTCAACCAGATGGAGACCCACACGAGCGACCCGATCCAGACCGGGAGAGGTACCGAGGTGCAGAGCCAGACCAGCGACCACACGCGGAACGGGGCGTCCGGCAAAGTGCACAATTTGACGATCAACCAGGCACAGGACCAGAAGAGCGTCGAAGTACCGAACGAGACAAACAACCAGCTCGCAAGTCAGAATCGGAGTCAGGAATGCGACCGGATAGAGGCTAAGAACTACTTACCAAGCGAAGAACATGAATTTCCGAGAGACGAGTCTTTGGCGGTGGAAGGAGCTTCAGAAGCAGGTGGTCTGGGATCGTGCGTACATCGCACTTAAGAGTGTCCGCTGCGAGGTATCTAACTTAATTTTCGCCAGTGTCACACCGGCTCCAACGTGCCCCGGAAAGATGATGGTGAGATAAATAATGAGTCATTTCCCTCTGAGCCCTTCTCACAGAGTCTGTTCTCGGGAACGAAGCAGAGATCAGTCGAAAGTCAAAGTGGAAAATCCGAATCTTTGGGGTTGGTGGGAGTTGAAGATCTCAATGAAAGCGATATTATAATAGCGTGCGTGAAGAAAATTACGACAGTCAAATATCTAACTTGATCTTCCTAGTGTCGTGGGCCCGACGGGTTCTGGAAAGAGCACAGTAAGATAATCGACAAGCGGTTGAGTCTTGTCACTCATGTTTGCCCAGTTTGTCCACTCTGTCAGCGAACACGAAACTACAGGAGTGGGCAGCGGGTTAAAATCGTTTACGAGTGAAGTTCGTGCTGTCAGATTCCGAGAGCAGAAGAGCGGGCGATTTGTGGTCCTAGTGGATACGCCAGGATTCGACGACACGTTCAAATCGGATCTCGACATTTTAGACTTGATATCAGACTGGCTTAGCTCAAGGTAACGTATGATATTCACTATTTGCGTTCCCCACCTTGATTTCAACTCGAATAGCTACAAGAAGGGCAAGCTTCTCTCTGGGATATTATATTTGCATCGGATCACAGATAACCGCGTTGCTGGCACATCCCTAAAAAACCTTCGTGTATTTCGAAAGCTCTGCGGAGACGACGCTCTGGAGAAAGTGTACTTCACTACGACGATGTGGGATGAGGTTGCGGAGGAGGTCGGAAAGAGAAGACTAGAAGAACTCAAGTCAGAGTACTGGAAAAATATGATCAATCACGGTGCTCGTATATTCTCTTGTGGTGCCGATGGTTCGCCGAAGGATCTCGTCCAGAAGATCATTGAGGAAGAAGATGTTCGTCAGGTGCGACTCCAACAAGAAATAGTCGAGCTGCAGAAGGAGATCAAAGAAACGGAAGCTGGTCAGGAACTGTACTCCCACCTGGAGGCCATAGTCCAGAAACAAACGGAGGTTATAGGCAGGCTACACGAGGCAAAGGTGAAAGCCAAGGACCCGCAGCTGGTGTCGGAGCTTCAGAACCAGCTTGCGGAATTACGGAGGCAGATGGATGAAAAGCTCCTTGACATGGAGAAGTTAAAATTACCATGGATGAAGCGTTTCTTTTCCAGGTTGCGCGATCCATCCAAGTTGTTCCGTTCTCTGTTACAACCCTTCTGACCTTGAATGCCCATACATTCAACCTTATTTCCTAACGAGATGATGTGATGTGGGATTGCGTTGGTACGATATCCCCATTCTCGTGATTCCCAGAATTATAATTTGTACTATAAAATAAGTTAAAATTGTACCAGTTGCCTCTGGCGTGACTACGGCCGACTACTATGGGCAGAGGATATGAAAGAACGTGGTGCGTCCATGAAAAACTATCGCGGCAATGTAATGCAACCAGGGCACACTGGTCTTTTCGATGTCGAGACAACGCTCGGTTCATAATATCCTTCAAAGTATTTCGATTGAACCTTCACAAGTACAAGTCGAGCCGCTAATAGACAACTCGCCTTCCAGTCCAAAGCCAGAGCGCTTCCGTTAGTTTCTCAAAAAGGGCTTGCATGCCGGTGGCTCTCCCCGGATACATTCTTCCGTACCTTGAAGCTACGTATGGGGCCATGGGCGTGCTTTCGCGAATCCACTTTTTACCTACGATGTTTTAATAAATCCGCGTTCCGTCTGGGATTAATGTCGCTCGAGACTTTGTGCTAGTGATAGCTAATGACAAAACACAATCTCTGCAAGCACCCCTTGAACTCTAAGATGATCGGCTCAACGTCTGGATTAGTTTCAACTCAATGTTTGTAGATCACAAAGGCTGAAATCTTGTTGCCGTCGGCATCCGTACAAGGGACAAAGTACGGGAACCTTGCTTCCTCCTATTAACGCATTAGCTAGCAATAGCTCAAAGAAGACAGGGCCCGGGGTCCCACACTAAGCAAATCAGAGCTTTCTCAGATTCTGAGTCGCAATTTGTGTATACATCGATGCTATCGAGTTTGTATTCGACACACGAAGGTGTGATGACCTGGCATGCACGAAGGGAGGAGACGATGAGAGGGCGACTTGGCGTGATGGTGCAATAGTACAACAGGGTAGGTCATTGATGGTGCAGATGGTCCATATCGCAGCATGGAAAGGGTAATGGGAAAAAGAAGAAAGGGAAGAAGAGAGGTAATGAGCAAACGTGACGTCATGACATGGAAATGAAGGTTGAACGTGATCATGAATACAGGCCACATGATGAAGAAGGCAAAACAAAAGGAAGAAATGTGGCAAAGAGAGGGCATATGGCAATGAAGTAACGGTACGACAACCGTCCTGGTGACTTCACATCATTCAGATGTGGGAGTGGAGGTGGAAGAAAGGAGCAAGAACGAAGAAGAAGAGAGGGGCAAGGTCGAATAAAAGACGAAGCGACGGGAAGATGAGTAGTGAATGATGGTCAGAATACATGCAAGTGATTTCCATTAAGCCATTTTCGTCTTGGCCTAGGAAAGTTGAAACCAGATACCTACACATAGTATCGGTGAATCGTATTTCCAGTGCCAGGCACAGACAAATACACAATGCAAAAGAAAAGGTGATCATGTTCTCAGCGACAGTACTAGTCTGGATTTTTTTACGTCCTGTCACAAACGCCAATTTACCACTTACTAGTACAACTCGAAGTAGATATCGTAGAAAACAACGTATTTGAGAATCTCGGAGATGCTCGGCAGGAGGTACAAACTATACCTCGGATCAATCGACTTGTGATCTCATCCGAGAGAAGGGTACCTTCAAAGTAGCTCGAAACTTCTTGGCTGCGAAGGAATCCGGAAGTCTGAAAGAGGATAGGTGACGCCATGATAGTGTAGGTGTATTCTCCGCAGTAAAGCGGTCAGCCTAACCTCCCCTCGAGCGGTTTCTTAATGTGTCGCGGGCTCAACAAGCTCTGGAAGGTATACTGCAAGACGATCAACAGATTACTACGAGTTTGTTCGACCACGTACTCCTAGTTTATATGCTCTGCAAGTGAGTGCGGCTCCTGGAGGCAGTGACGAGTTAAGATTGTGCACAAATAGGATTATTCATACCAATCCAACATTGAGACACGGAGAGTAAAGGGTATGAGATCCTGGGCTGAGCGGAATTTGTGGATAGGATTCTGCATTGAAATCAAGGTTAACGCTTTTGCGACTCGCGTTCAATTGCCAGTACATAACAAGTGCAAACATCTCCTCAACTTGGATATCATATCCTCATTGGATGATCAATCATCTATACAACAATTACATCGCCCCTCGAAGTTCCACAGATTTACTCGGAAGGTATTCTTTGCATAAACTATAGCTTATTGCGCAATGTTGGATAAAGCGGAGGTGAACCTCGGTAAGCAATGAAGTTGAGTGACTGGAAGGGCTAAGTTACTAAAGGGTTGAGCGATTGGGACTTGATTCACTTGAATGCACCGGCAGATCGGGATGCTCATGGAAAAGGTGACTATGCAAGGATTACTCAACAGATAGTGAGTATCCAGTGACGCTGCGACGCCGGATATTGAATGCTGCAAACTCTAGAGAGACGCCAGTGGGCCACTGGCATCTATAGTGGTAAACAAAGCTGAGCTCGCGATTGACGATATTGTAGTAGCGTACGTGAAAGAAGAGTGCTCTTTTATAAAGCACTTAACCCGGTCTGACCTCCCCCAGCGTTATAGGTTCAACAGGCTCAGGCAAGACCGCGGTAAGAGAAGCAGTTTGAACAAAAAACGAAGCTGTCCGTTTATACTCCCTCAGTTCGTACGCGCCGCGAGTGGACTAGAAACTCTTCAAAGCAGCGATAGGTTAAGATCGGACACGAACGAAGTGGTTCCTGTCAGATTCCGTGACCCGGAGAGCGGACAATACGTGGTCCTAGTCGATACGGTTGGTTTCAATCACACCTCTCAGTCTAACCATCACCTCGACGTATTCGGAATGATCCTTGATTGGCTTAACTCAAGGTAATTTTTATGTTTATTGGTCTGCATTTTTCACTTTTTGCCTCATCCCTGTTTTTCACACTGGCAGTTACAAGGGGGGTAAACATCTATCTGGCATATTGTATCTCCATAATATAAGCGAAAATCGCTGGAGCCACATATTGGTGCACTATCTTGGGAAATTCCGAACCCTGCTTGGCGCAGACTCTCTGGATAAGCTATACCTTACTACGACGATGTGGGACGAAGTTGACGAGGACGTCGGCGAGAGACGGTTTAAAGAACTTGAGTCGACGCACTGGAAAGCGATGATTTGTCAAGGTGCCCATGCAGTTTCCCTAGGGAGAAATGGTTCAAATAACTCTCCAAAGACTATCGTTCGACAAATGGTGGGGTGTTCCGATGTTTACCATTCCCACTACCAAGTCTCATCGACTTCAGATTCAAGGACATTTTCATTTTGAAGAAGTCAGTAAAGATGAGCTCGGGGTGAACGAGATCGTGATAGCGTAAGTGAAAGAAAACCTTCTCCACCTACCATCTAACTCCGTTTTTAGCGTCCTAGGTCCAACAGGCTCAGGTAAGAGCACGGTGAGATAGGAGATAACTTGAAATGGATTGTCCGTTAACGTCTGCTTAGTTCATACGTTCCGCAAGCAGGTTAGAGACCCCCGAAGTTGGGGGTACGTTAAGATCGTCCCAGAAGGACCTCACTCCTGTCAAATTCCGGGAACCAGAAAGTGGAAGACACGTGGTGCTGATCGACACACCGGGTTTCGGTAGCTTAGATTGTAGGCTTAAAACCGAAGTGGACATCTTGAACATGATTTCTGACTGGCTCGACTCGAGGTAACATGCAATATTTACTAGTACTAATTTATGCTTCTCACATCATTGTTGATCTTCCGTAGTTATCCGAGTCAAACGAGGTATCTTTCCGGGATCTTGTATCTGCATCGGATCACGGACAACCGTGTGGTCGGTACACCCTTGGAAAACTATCTAGCTTTTTTTCGAAAGCTGTTGGGGGAAGACGCTCTACACAAGGTGCACCTGACCACGACAATGTGGGATGAAGTCGAGGTGAGCGTGGGTGAGCAACGGCTAGAAGAACTCAAGACGGTTCACTGGAAGGCACTAATTGATCAGGGTGCCAGTGTACCTGACTGCAGAAATGCTGATAGTTTCCCAAAGCAAATCCTTCGCGGAATCCTTGATAAAGCGGGCATTTCGTTGGTTCCTGAGGTGATGCGTGATGAAATGCTCCCGCGACTAGAGGCGGAATCAGATAATGGAACTATAACTACCATTTCCCGGGGATAGGAGTTAGAGGTACTGTCAACAAGTCTGTTATCTACGGCTAGGCGTTAGCGATGTGACTGTTCCTACAATGTGATATACTATGGCGAATTCACTGGTATGACTACTACACTTCAACAGTTTTTATGGTACACCCATTTCCGTTTGGCAACAGTAGAGAAATAGATGGGTTGAATGCTGTAGACCCGTGGGAACTTGACACTAATGACCTTGTTCAAGTTCGCCCTGAACCCTGTTGCACCTTACCAACGCCTTACTCCCCCTCCTTCACCTGGTCCGCCTCTCTTGTGCCACCACTCTATCGTGCTAACGATGGTGTGATAATGCCACATTGCAGTGTTGCATTTCCACATTGTCGACCTTGCTGCATCCACGCCAAGCTACCCAACTTGGAGCTATGAATCGGCGGAGAACAATCGTGGCATATAATTGCTTATGCCCCTCTCAGGTGAGGCCAAGGGACTTTCCAGGGAAGTTCCTAATATTCCTTCTCAAGGCCTGATGGCATCTTGTGACATGATCAAGAGAAAGCGTCGGAAACCTGAATTTCAAGTTTGCTTATCAAGTCCTTGACACTGCGGCAGATATGGATCTAAGCCTTATTCCGAGTCCTCTGGTCCTTATATTTTCGAATTGCTTTGCTGCGACGTTGTAACCCATCAGATATCTTTACTACTCCAAGACTCCCCTGTCTTTGTGTCCTCTCTTCTGTTCGATTCGCAATATGAGTTCTGACGAGATCTCCGAGTCGAATGGCGCAATTAGCGCCGCGCCTGCAAGTCCTGCACCGCTTGAACTCCCCAGCGCTGTTCCACCCCCACTTCCGACACCTACACCCGAACTACCCTCAATTCCTGTGAATGTTCGAGTTCCCGATTCCCACTTTTCCGAGCTGTCAAACGATAGCCATAGACCCATACAGGAAAATGACATCGTAATAGCGTACGCATCCAATTTTGAGATCCTTCTTCAGTGTCGTTTATCATCCATCGTATTAGGGTTATGGGTCCCACGGGAGCAGGAAAAAGTTCGGTAAGTGAATTGGCGCGGGAATGCTCCAGCAGCACTAAGACATTGATAGTTCGTGAACGCAGCGGCTGGGAAAGAGGCAGTCGCCACAAGCGATAATCTGAGATCCCATACGAGAACAGTGCAGCCAGTCCATTGCTCCCACCCTGATGGTCGCCGAAATATTGTCTTGGTAGATACCCCCGGGTTCGACGACACCTACCTTTCTGATACTCAAGTTCTCATTATTATTGCCAACTGGCTCAAGGAGACGTGAGCTCATCGGATGTTTTGAAGCCTGCTTATTCTGACTCTGTGTCGACAGGTACCAGAGCAATATCAAGCTTTCTGGTCTTCTTTACTTTCACCGCATCTCGGACGTTAGATTCCCAGGGACTCCTTTGAGGAATCTTTCCGTGTTCAAAGACCTGTGTGGGGAAACTAACCTGGAGAACGTCGTACTCGTTACGACAATGTGGGATGAGCTGGACGACGAGTCGATTGGTTCCAAGAGGGAAGAAGACCTGCTCATGAACTTTTGGAAGGACATGGTATCCCTCGGCTCGCGAACCCGGCGTTCCCAACAAAGAACACGCGAGTCAGCCTGGGATATCATTGGATGTATCGACTTGGACAGGCGTCCTCAGAGGCCGTCGCTGGCACCATTGCAAATTCAAGAGGAAATGGTCGATCGTGGTTTGCCGGTTCATGATACGACTGCGGCAAAAACCTTGCTTGGTTTTCTGGTTAGTGAAGCGAAGAAGTTCTGGGGCATGATACGCACTAGGACTCGGCGATTCGCTAGGACCAAGAAGCCAGCTCGCGGCTTGCAACCGTCCCCGTCTACATCCATGTCTTCCGAAACCACCTTTCCTAGTTCCACCACGGGCTCCTCAAGCCTATTGTTCTCTGATCCTGGTGTGGCTGAGGGTTCCTCAACAGGTTGTAGTGTTCATGGCCGCCGCTCAGACACACTTGTTGCTACGATCACAGGCCTCAGGCTTGCCCATCAAGTGGCAGACATGACCGGTGTCCCAGTTCTTCGAGGAGCGATTGGCACAGCTCTTCATACAGCTCAACTCATCGAGGTAATTGATCTACCGTCGGTCGTCGTTTTCTCTGACAAGGTTTTCAAGGGGATGGGTGGAACCCATCATGCGATCCGCCAAGTGATAGAGCAGTCCGGATGGCTGCTAAAGGAGATCGCGCAGTACGCATCGCAGTATAAGTTGCAAAAGGATATGACGAAGACACTGAAAGCTTTTAGCAAGTATGTAATTCAAATGATGGTCCCATAAAGGAGCTACTGACCGTCGATCCAGAGAACTCGGAAACGTCCAAAAAGTTGTCATCAAAATTTCGAGTAGAAGCTCTATCGCTCGTTTTTTCTTGCACGAGGCAGATGTTCAGGCCATCACGGCGTGCACCGTGTCGATCAGGGCAGTCTACTCCAAAGTCGAGGTAACGTTGAATGACCCTCACACCCGTAACCGCTCGCTGATGGCGTGGAATAGGTGAGATTTGCCCTGGACAATCACCGAGGTATTGCACGCCTCGAGGAGCAGTTGAAGGACCTGCGCAAGGACTTGAATGCGGTATGCTTATCTATGGAACTTTGAATGAGGGACTTGTTCTGATTTGTATGACAGCGGCAATGTCAGTGTGGCATCTCGGTTGTCCACAGAGGGTTCGAGGAAGATCAGGAATGCTCTGCTACTACGAGTCAGATTCGCGATTCGACCCGCAGATGATCAGGTTGTGAGATAACGTAGGGTGTTACCTTACTTGAAAGCGTTAATCGCCGGCAGAAGTGCCTTACGACGGTTCGTGTATACGTCTGTGTATGTCATAATATGCGTGTATTACTGCATCTGCTCACCGTTGACGTTGAGTCGTCAATATCACCACGATTGGTGTCGGATAGCTTGAACCATTTCAGTGCTGGGGATCTGGCAGACAGATAGATTCGGAGATAATACCAGTAGTGTACAAGGTACCTCACCCGGCTCTTCTGGATCCCGTAGATCCTGCTGTACTGTTGGAAGTCGCATCGTCGGCGACGAAAAGGAAACACGATGCTAATATAGTGAACGTTTTGCTTCATAATTTGGTCCCAAGCAACTCAAAGTACTAGTGTACCAGATCTTACACTCCGGCGTTGTCATGGCTCGGGAAACAAATTTGTTCGTAGGGCTACGTTCGACACAGATCGCAAGGTCTTCGCCTTTCCACATCACGGTCCCTACGTACATACACGGACATCGATATGACCCACCCAACGAAGATAACAGTGAAATGAATCTGATCTCACTTGTCGATCTGTATCTACAGTAAATGATAGTCATCATAGCCATAAAGTCGTCAAGCCAAAAGTGGCGGGAAGGAAAAGGAAGATATGATGACGCTACGACACACCGATAGTTATTCCTGCCGCCGTTCCAGGTTGCGACAAGGCCAAGTGAGCGGGACAAAAGGAAAGAGGCCCGAGTGAAATGACGTGACAGCATATTGAGGAGGATGAGGTCGCCAAGACGAGACGAGGGTGCATGATGATGAGGTGACCACACAGCAATGCCGGTCGCGTGGTGGCGTTTTCACAACTTTACAGCCTGAACACATTGGCAGAGAGGATGCAAAAAGGAAGGAGGAAGACAAGGGGAGGATGCAGGAGGTTAGGGCTGTATATGATTGACTTGCACGCAGAGACTTCACACCGCTGTTTACGTGGTGGTGTTGGTCTACAGTCGCTGTGCCATGTCGGCCTGCTGCATATGTCTGGTCGCAGTTTCTTCCACTCAATTTCTTGCCCTTTGTACTAGTTAGTAAGAAAACCAGTAGAGGCGGCGTCAGGCATGATGTGCATCGGATATGAGAACGGGCAGTGTCACGTCAAGGAAACGGCACTTCGCGAGTTGCGACACAAGTGTGAGGACGCGTATGAAGAGAGAGAGAACGACGAGAGGGATGCGATAATTCCGCATCACAGTAGTGACGACGGTGCACGTGGATGTACGCGTCGGACCTACAACGGTGACGATCGGAGTTGAGACCGGGGTGGTCTTAGTCAGCTTCAAGCTCTATCCCATCCGAACCTCAGGGAACACCACCTACACATCAAGGAAGGGGATGGTTTCGAAGTTGGCTCGGATATCGCGATAGTGTAAGTGACATAGTTCTCGACAGTAAAACAGTTAATCTAATCTCAACCTGATTTCTTGAAGCCTGAGGCTCCCAGGTCGAATAGAGTAAGACAACTAATAGGCACGAGTCTATTCTCTCGCATCCCATCAACTTATATGCTGTGCGAATCAAGGCAGTGAAGCATTCAAGTCGTGCTCAAGCCTGAGCATGAATGGGATTCCCCATACCAGGCCCCGAGACTTGAAAGTGTGCGATATGTGGTGGATACTCCTGGCTTCGACTTCCCCCATTGCAACACATTGAAGTCATCAGCTGAGATAAAGGTAATGCATTTTGTACCGGCTTGCATTTCTCGGCTCTGAATTCATACCCAGCTGTCGCAGCTACGGCCAGGACAAATATCTCTCTGGGATTTTGTATCTTCATCGGATGCTAGGCGATCACATGACAGAATCTGCGATGCGGGATCGACCAAGTGGAAGGGAATGTCGGCAAGCAGAGACCGGAAGGGCCCACTGGCAAGAAGCTGAGCGATTGGAAGGTAGTGGCGGATCGGTGCCCATATAGTTCGCTGTACAGAGTATGGCTCCCCGGAGAAGATTTTTCTGCGGTGAGTATCTAGTGATTTGCCATACCAGCTATTGAACACTGTCGACTTCAGATGGATGGGCCTTCCATAGTGGTGAACGAAGCTGAACTTGTGATGGACGTTACTGTAATAACGCGTGTCAAAGATGGGGAGAACCAGGCCCCCTTCGGGGGCCTGGTTGTTAGTCCGTGTACAAGGGGGGGGATCTCGGGCCGTCATTCCTGTCGTATGCGCCTGTCGGGCGCCCCTCTCCGAGGATCAGGGCCGGGCGTCAGAGCCGCCGGTCGGGTGACTA
>JBBPMZ010000040.1:0-35290 GCA_038090575.1 Tylopilus cf. pernanus | reverse complement strand
CAGCACCGTGATTGCGTACTGGATGAGATTGACCAGAAAGCGATGAGTCTGCTACCATTCTCTTGCTGTTATCAGGAACAGAAACGAAAACACGCAAGTCGTAAAATTCAGGAACGGGATCTACACGACTCGGAGTATGCCCGAGATTTACATGTTAGAGCAGAATTTCGACTTGGATCAATTGTGTCAGTAACGTCGATGCTTCGTCTGCAAACGGGACGTAGTAAGTAATGATGGAACTTCATAAAAGGCAAGCTCTCTGAACTAACTTACCACCGTGGCAGTGGCGGTACCGTCGCTGGGGAGGTGTGGACGTCGATAACCGTGGGAACTTAATAGCGCAAGTAACCTCGAGCGAAGCTCGTGTGTTTTTTCTTTGCCTTACGTTACTGACTGCTATAGTCCGCCAAGTTCAGTTGTATTTCACTCGCCGAACCTTGATGGATGTTCGAGCTGACTTCCTTGACTCGGTGTCGAACTTCCATGTCAGCCGCGCGGCTATATCGAGTATTCAACCCCATTTAACGTGGCTTTCGGCCTTGAACATGCTGGCTTCACCGTCAGCCCCCTCCCTAATGATAAGCTCTCAGTATCACTGGCTCGTCCTTGCCCCAGAACGGCTCCTCACTAAGCCATTTCAAGTTCAACCTCCAGTCTGACAGATCATACGTCTGGTAAGCTCTTCCTCGTATATCGCTGCCTTCCGCCTATGACATGCAGTACCTGCATATATCCATTGTGATGTTCATCGTAACAGGCCTCCACACCAAACGACGTCCATCCACGGCTATCATCAAGTCTAACCAAGGGATCAAGAACCCACCTATCGCCAAAGCCAAGCTGCTCCAGGATCCACACCGGCGCCTTCACCTTGGGAAGCACTGGCATATGTCCTCATCTTCAAGCCGCATTGCGCCTCATTCTCCCCAGCCAGGCATGGCTCGGATTAGTCACGACAAGAGTGCCTGTAACCAGGACGAGTCAAGTCGACGTCTACCCATAAAGTTACCACTCGGACGACCCCCGACTCGGGTTCGCAGGTTCATACCGAAACCGCTGATTTTGGTGGAGAGGATGAAATCGCGTCAACTCTTGCTCGAGCTGTCACCCTTCACATCGGAGGCTTATGTCTCTCCCGAGTCTGTCCGGCGCCAGCCAATGGCGCTGGATCCTCCTATTCCTGCACATGAGACGCCAATGCCAAATCAGAAACCACCCTCCGTCCTATCGTCCATATCACACTCGTCTAGCAGTGTTTCTTTTCGGATGCCTTCGCAGGGCAGTGGGGTGTTTGGGAGAGGTTTTGGGCAGATGCGCCCTCGATTGAGGAAACGCTTGTCTGTGGCCACCTTGGATGAGAGTTCTGCAAGTACGGACACGTTCGTGGCCGATTCTCCATGCTTCAGCAAACGGACTTCCAAGTTTGCGGCCCGGGCCACGAAAGTTACCACCACGAATATCCATGTGAACGTTGATCCCAGAGAGAAATATAGTCCCTGGGTCGGTGTCTCAGATCTAGCCGCTTTGAACCTGGTGCGCAATATTAGCTATTCAGGTGACGCTTTTGAACCCGGCATCACGAGTACGCCGTTTGGATCGAGTCAAGCAGACGTCAGTCGTACGCTGTCGCTGATGCAACTCGTTCCGACTGTATATCCGGGCCTTGGATGGGAACAGACGTTCAGCGCCGATACTAGCCTGGCGATTGTATCACCTACCTCACTTCCGATATATCACTTCAATGGACACAAGAGCGCTTATGTTGTCAAGCTTCCCAGCTCCGGTCCGCCCGTGGTTGCTCCATGCCCGATGCCAACTCAACACGATGCCCCTCTCATGCAACTTGCAGACCAACCAAAGCCCGCGCTTGACTTCAAGCGGCCGTTGAGTCGTGTGGCATCCCCGCCCCCAACCTTGGTCCTCGACGGTGTCTTTGCTCTCCCACTTGCACCAACTCCACCTCTATCACCCATACGTCACAAGGCGTTTAGCACCGTGCCCCGACCTCACAAACCATCCTCGCGTCGACCCTTGACAAACGGGTCTAAGGCAATTCCCGTTGTTGACCACCCATTGCAACCTGTTACAGTTGACGTACCCCTCTCCTCCACGACTGTGACCACGTGTGGTGGACAACTCGGCCATAGCTCTGAATCTCACCCTGAACTTGGATCTGGACCTGAATCTCCTCGGTCCAAGCTCGCGCACGTCCTCACTGCGCACGTTCATACGCCCACAACATCGGCGCGGAAGCCAGGACGCATTCAGCCACCACTTGTGACGGACGCACTGATGCCGCACTGTCCGAAAGTGGAAGGACTGCGGATTCGCAAGAAGCCCGAATTAGCTTGCGGCGACATGAGTGGCAGAAGCAACGAAGACATCGATTCCAAAGGAGACAAAGAGGTATGTGTTCCTGGTGGGAAGGGTGCGCTTGAGCGCGTTGCGTGCGCGGGTATCGGAATGGTAGCGAGGCTGCGTGCGCGGTGGGAGAGGGGCGCTGTGGAACTATAAGGATGCGATGTATGGTGATGTTACCTCTTTCTTAAGCTGTTTCCTCTGTTCCATCATGATCTTGTTTCCAGAAGCTTGTGCAGTTCCTTTTCCCGTGTCGAAATCGGCTGAGTACTTTGGAAGTCACTCTTTTCTAGGTTGTGTACTTTCTGGGAGTCCACAAATATATTGAATTGCGATTGGGAGAGGTCAGAAAGTCTGGTATGGTGAGGAGCTCAGTCCGCGTGTGCTCATCCACCACAACGCCCAGCTCGGGGAGGGCAGTTAACCACTGGTCATTGATTCGTCGTCCGCTCTGGTCAGCTTCTGACTATTCTTGGCAGTGGCTTTTGAGTGATAATACCGTCCCCAAGTCCTGTGATAACCTAACTGCACTACTGCCACATAATCCACAAAATATATTCAGACACTTTCAAGCATGACAATTCGCCCTATCGTGAGCGACAAGATAGAATTCAGTTAATTATGCCATGTTGCTCCTGTCTTCAGAAAGTCAACAAGGAGTAGCACTGTGTTTACTTTGATCGAACAGCTTCCAGTACATTTTAAAAGGAAATGTCACGGATTTTAATTTAACAAGTTTCTAGCATTCATCATTGCGATGCCCTTACCCTTCTGCTTTGCGGTCCGTGACTCACCTGTGTTGGATATTCATTTCATTAGGCCAAATAATAACAGGCCCCACTCAGCCTGCCGACGTAGCTACATGCATCGTTTTTGCGTAGGAATCGTAATCTATTGTTATTCTCGACCGCCACTGGCATCTCACTCACTTTGTCCGATTTAATTCCTCTTGCACTTCTCGTGTCGCAACAACCTGCAGCATGTAATATTACCATCCTATTACACGCAATCTACTTACACAATAGTACTGGCAACACGCAACCAAAACAAACAGTAATCAGAAAGACGACAGAACACCAAAAACTATGTTGGTATAGTGCATTCGAAGGTCCTGTGATGAGGTAGAGAATGATTGAATGAATCGTTTAACCAGAAAATCATTGAAGTCGTGCTGTCGTCAAGGAATCAAACTGCAGCATTTCTCGTCCACCTTATCCCACCACGCCGCGCGTGACCAATATCCCTTGTCTAAGCTTTGCTCTCGGAGACACGATAAACGATGAGAAGAGCTACGAGGACCTGTGTACAATTGAGGTGATTAATCAGTTGATGAAACGGTGAATGAAAGAACAAGTCACCTGTAGCTCGCCTAGCGTTTGGATGAATACTTCGTGAAACGAGTAACCAAGAAATAGCGAAACGAAGCATAGCCAAGAGTATAACGGGTATATAGCAGCACTTTCGATTATCATTTCCGTAAACCCAGTGGCGTAAAGTATCCTGTACGTAGGACCTAGAATGTTCGCGATGCATGCCCGGTGATGAAGTAGGCAGAGGACAATCAGAATAGAGATGACAGTATTAGAAGCGGAGGTGACAATGAGATAAATGGAAAAAAAGGATCCCAAATACACCCCGCTAATATCGCTGGTGGGTAGGAAACTTGAAGAGACCACGACCACGACAAGCCAGAAGGCGCCGGTAACTAAGTAAGCAAGTCAGAGCGGACTATCCGATAACAGACAGAGGATGCTTGCCAGCTGATACGAGTACCATGAAGCTTGTCACCGCAGCTTGGAACTTGCTATCTCTATGCAGAACGATACAGCGCCATACCTTGGAAAGGAGTCGTCAAGCATGCTGAAACTTGAGTGTGTTGAAACTCACCATGAGAGCATCTGTGAATAAATTTGAAGCAAGGAACGAGGCAACAACAACTGTAGATGCCGAGGTACCAGCAGCGGAATTCAGATTCACATAATCGCTTATAAGTTCAAGCTGAGTCAGTATGTTCGCAATCACGTAGAGGGTACTGAGAGCAAATATGACATTGACATAGGAGGAAAAACCAATTCTTCTTGTGACCATCCTCACCGGAACGAATTCGGACCCAGAGAGAACAGGTGCACATGACGTAGAGAACCATGTTGATGCCATAGAGGACAGTAGTGAGGATTGAACCCTGGATCTGGACTCCTGAAAGCTGAGAGTTTGTGTCAGACATGGTGGACAACAAGTCTTGGGAAACCTCCCTACTGCGGCTCGTTGCTGTAGAAGACCTTGGTGGAGTGGCACAGGAATGGAGCATTAGTAAGCTGATGCCAGGGTTCCGACAAGGAGGCACTACTAACAGTGTCTCATAGAAGCCACGCATATCACATAAATATCCTCAGGCTCTTTCTACCACATCTTTCAACCAAAATGTTTCGCAAATTACTCAGAACGCCGAAGGACAGTAAGTCCGAGTCGGTGGATGAGAGCAGTGAAAGTAGGGTGTTGACGGAAATTCAAGGGTCGAATGATGGTAACCCCACACCCCGTGATGCCGAGCGAGCGGGAGAAACTCCAGTTGAAGATCAAGAGAGGAAAGCCATAGTCAGAATTGATGGAATCGACGACATATACTCGGTCGCGTTCCTCAAGGAGGGAAAATATATTTTGAGTGGAGGGCGGGAAGGAAGAATACGACGATGGCAACTGGAGAATGGCCAGGAAGTCGGAAGGCCAATGGATGCAGGGGGGTGGGTCCACAACATGGTCGTTTCGAAAGACGAGAAGTGGATCGTGAGCGGGTCAGGTCGGGGAGTGTCGGTGTGGAGTGCAGAGAGCCACGAGAGGGAGAGCACAATGACGGGACATACGGGCTCAGTGTATGCGGTGGACATCTCTCCGGACGGGATCAAAGTCGCAAGTGGATCGCGCGACAAGACTGTCTGCATTTGGACGCGTAACACAGGCGAGCGGCTACTCACGCTGCAGCAAAAGAACGAAGTGGCTGCGGTCAAATTCTCACCCGACGGAAGCCTTCTTGCTACGGCAAATTGGAATCCGGACGTTGTTCGTGTCTATAACAGCAGGGATGGTCATCTCCTCGTTGAATTCAAAGTCAAAGTTGGCTCACTTTTCAACCAGTCCCTTGTGTGGTATCAACAAACATGCCTCTATGCTATTTCTCTTGATGGAAAAATTCATTATCTTGACGTATCAACCAGAGAAACGCTATCAGTATGGTCTATACGCACAGATGGCGCCCAGAAATGGAGTTGTATCGCTCTGCCAAGTAACCATCGATTTATCGCAACCGTGGCCGACTCATCAATAGCTTTCTGTGATACACAAACGCTCACGAAAATCAGGTCTGATATTTACTATGATGACAAAGTCTGGACAATGGCGATTTCTGGAGAGTACAACATTGCAATTGGTCTCGGCAGGACTGTCTTTTCTCAGAACCTTGGCCATATTCTCCCTTCTGACTATCTCCTCAATGTCAGTGTATCTGCAGTACCAATCTCGATATTGATCTCATTGCCTCGATTGCAGCCAGTGCCAACGGGCCCACAGAGCATGGATTTCATAGAAGGAAGTGCGTGGGCTTCAGCCGCGCCATTTGGGTCACCATGTTAACGCCAGTTTTCTGACACGCGAATTCATCAGATGAAGGAATGGTCAACCTCGAGAAGGCCTCACAGGAGCTCAAGAATAAACTTGCGACACTTCAGGATAGCTACGACGCGCAGTCGCGCAAACTAGCTTCGACACGGAACGAACTGGAGAACTTTAAGTCCTCCAGCGAAGCAAAGGACTATAAAATTGATGCCCTGACTGCCGAAGTGGACCACTGGAAACGTGCTGATGCATCAAAGGCAGAGGAGCTTGCCGCTGCGCATAAGGAGCTCGAACAGCGTCGTCGCGACTCGGAGGAGCTCATCGCCGTGCGTGAAGAGCTCTACTTCTCCCGATCTCAATCCATCTCGGTTCGCAATTGGTACGATGAACAATTCAGACAACTCAAGTCGATAGCTCAAGAAAGTCAACGTACTCTATTCCCTGTGCAAAACTTCGTCACCCAGGCGGACGGGCGCGCAGAGATGTCCATTATCGAGACACTGCAAAGAGTCAACGAGAGCATTCAGTGGAGTTCCACTTTCATTGCAGATCGCGTCATTCACGATTTCCAGCCCCGCACCACGGACCCGACAGAGGAACAGCTTTCCATTACAAAAAAGGTCGCAGATTCTATTGGCCAGCCCTTGGTGAACCGGTTGCGGAGCAGCTCACGCGATGAGATAGTCGCGTGTCTTCCTATAGCACTTCGCGCCTACCTCATCTATCACCTCTATGCCATCATTTCCTCATGGTCCATCGATAGTGGACCCAACAGACTCATTCGTGAGCTATATAATGTAGTTCGAAAATTAGGTGGGAACTAGTCCGCAATGCCCATTAATTATTCTGCTGACGGATAGTCCAGAGTCGCAAACAATATCCGGCCGCTGGCGATCTCTTACCTATGCCTCCAACTCGACGACCTGTTCAAGCAACCCGGAGATATTTATCGCCCCTACAATAGATGGACTCTCTGACATTATCGTCACCGCTGGCTGTACTTCTTCCACGTCCGCTGCGAAAGATTTGATCACATCGAAGTTCCGGGGTCGGATATCCTTAATCCTTAGGACTGTGGGGCAGCTCACCAAGTCGATCATGGATTCCTTATCGGCCGACTATCTAGTTCAGGTAGCTCGTCCATCGGAGATGTGGGATGAAGGAACGATGGAAATTGATCCGGCTGGTCAGGGGAAGAGCTCGAGGAGCCAAAGGGTACTGTGTGTCACTCAGCTTGGCTTGTCAAAGGAGGTTATTACGCAGTCGGGCGTCGGACAGAACAAGAAAAATATCGTGACGGTGACTAACTTGGTCAAAGCGAAGGTCCTTTCTTGGTAGGGAATGAGATTAGTACAATGCTATCACCTCTTGCTAGGTCCCCTTCTACTTCACTTTGGCCGAGGATATCGTTTTCTGACTGGTATTTTCATTTCACAGCCTAACATGCGAGGTCCGTGTAGTACTCATGATCGTTATTTATTGTCTCGGTATCGCGTCGTGCAAACTTGCCAAGCTATGCAGTATATCAACATGAACGAACGTCTCAGGGAAACTTGAACGTCCAACTGGTGTAAGTAACACTCCGCTTTCATCCACCTACCCTCCAAAAAGCAGAAATACAATTCAAATGCTATATTACATACAAGTAGACTACAAGGGAGGAACGTACATCGTCCACGGAATCGCTTCATACGTGAAAGCAGGGAATGAAAGGAGGTTTGCAATCACGAGCGCAACCGACAATGGGCGTGATAGTGAACCAGTCGGGATGACAGCATACCTGGACCGCCAACATGCAGGCGCGAGATCGATTACTTAGGCTGTGTGTGCGGAGTGGCTAGTGGATATCGACGCTATGACCATGACGAGTCAAACATCCGACATTGTGGAGAGTCTGAAACAATGCTCGAAGATCGACAGACAAAGAGGCGAGGGAGCTGAGTCGACGTAATGATCAATCTGGGAAAAAAGACAAACGGGGAATATCAAGGCAGCGGCGCCTGCAGGGAGTAACATCGGAAAACTTCTTGCCACAGCCACCCTATATCACGCTCGCATTTACGACGTCGAGGTGGCCGTTTCCTTGTCGGATTCAAAGTTGGCTCAGATTCATGTAATTGCCAGCATGCGGACAACACCGGAAAGTGCGTTATTTTTCGATTGGAAGCCGCAATGTTACTGCTGTTTGGTATAGTTCCCCTGGTCATGCTGGGCAACGCGTTGCTTTTTCAATTGGAAACCACTTGCGGCTGTTTGGTTCAGTTGCCCTGCCTCGTGATGGCCCATTATATTAGAACTCAAATTCAAAGGTGAGTCGTGCGTCTTCTCTCCAAGTTCAGGTCCTCGCCTCTGTGAGCAGGATACTACTACTATGAATCAGATTACAAGTGGCATTAAAGTGAGCACGCAGTCAGGGTTTCCTAGTTGTTTACTGACCAGACTCCCCAAAGTTCTGTGGGTCACCACCGAGCTCGGTCACATTCTACCCTGCACCCCATAGGGTTGAATCGCTTGGAAAGGACGCCGGGTTTGACGCTGGTGTGGGAGCTGACCCTTCCCTTGCATTCCTCCGTGCTGTCGTAGGAAAGGAACATGTGTGCGCCGAGCTTCTGCATACATCTCTCCCGGCCGGTCCAGGTGCCTTACGGGACTTTATTCCACGAAGGAACGGATTCGTCAACACGGTTGTCGAGGCATATAACGATCACCACCCACTCATCATTCGACCTGACGATGTCTGGCTTGCAATTCTGACACAATTCAGCTTCTTTGTCAATGCCAATGCGGAAGCGCTTCGCAGCGTTTTCGTTGCCCACGAAGGGAAACGGGAACTTGCTATCATTGATCCGCTTGCAAACCGCTACACTCTGAAACCTGATCTTATGGCACGTCAGATGACGGAACTTATGCAAAAACATATCGTTGATGAATCTCTACGGGAGTGGATGATGCCGAGTTTTACCACCACTACCGCTACAGATATGGCCACCTCGGCAATCGTGATGATGGGGTCCATGAAAGAATATTTTAACTACACACTTAGAGGGGGGTGTGGCCTTCCCAAGGTGACGCTGGAGGGAGAAAAGAAAGATTGGGAAGATATTCTGTGTCGCTTGGGGCGCCTCAAAAAGTATGGGATCCAGACCATTGCATGGTATCATCTCCTCCGACCCATCATATCTCGCTTCGTTGCCGCCTACGACGACCCTACTTCCCAAGAAAATCTGGACTTCTGGAATAAGGTCGCGCAATCCACTGGTGGAGAGGATTATTCACCCCTTAGTCTTTCTGGGTGGATTACGGCGTTCTGTGTTTTTGATCAGCTAGGCCAGTGGCAAGGAAATGCCTTCAATCGGGGTGCGAAAAGTTTAAACCCTCAGTACCTCAGCACGTCTCGATTCGTTGCAATCCACCTCCTCCCAGCGACTCCGGATACTTTTCCATATCTGACACTGGACGACTTCCCCTATCCAAAGATCCTTCTCGACCGTATTCCATTCGGATATACGTATGTCGATGTCAAGCTCGACGATCATGGAGAGACATTCGACACGATGTTTATTGCGGGGTCAATTGGTTCACACATCTCTTCTACAATGGTTCCTAGGGATACCTTACGACCGATTCCTGGTTGGTGGTACTTCATAAAAGGAAGTGTGCCACGGAAACTTGATGGGTGGGGGGAAATTTTTCAAGATGCGATGAGGCAGAGGGAAGCGGTCGCTGTGTCTGCGCAGATTCCGTCTCAAAAGCTCTCAAGAGGCCCCCGAGGGCGAGTCCAGTTTCCGCCGCGACAGGGAAAGCGTAGGGGTGATTGATTCCCTTCTTTGCGTGAAGATGCTTTCATTCTTGTGCCATGATGTCGTTGCAGTTCTCCTGTAGGTCTAGGAGATGTACTACTATGCTGTTTGGGTAGTGTGTTTTTCTTTCAATATAAAGCCGTTGACACTCTCGACGTCAGTCCTTATGACCATGCGACTTAGTACCGCCGTTACCCTCACTCCACACACCTCAGACAACTGGATGTTATTTCCGTTGAAGGAGCAGGACAATGATCTGCCAGTGTGTATTCCCTGTGTACAACAAAGGCAACATAACGACGCACTCCCGATACTCAATCCGAATGGAAATGTGCGATACATCATGATGGCAGGTCACTCGGACTCGAGTCCCGCCAATATGCTGGCTGGTCCAAGGGCCCACGGCAGGATTGCATGGTTCTAGTCCCAGCGCACAGGTTCCGAGTGCTCCGTTGTTGCATGATTAGAACTCATTGAAGGTGTGTCGTTCACCTACTAGAGTCAGATGCCAGTATACTAGATAGCCTCAGAGCTTACTGAAGGGGAACTTACATAACAACAAACACAAATGCAGTACCCCGAATTAGGGGTAATCCTCTCTGAGTCTCTGACAGTCGTGTGATAGCACACTAGGTTGTGAGTGTGTCACGATGGGACTTACAAGCAGCACCTGTAAACGCTCGGTGAGCGTGCCCTCGGTCTTCCAAATGTTGTTTACCTTCAGAAACAGGTGTCCCCATCATCGGGCCCAATCACATTCTGTCCTGCACCTCATGAGCCTCGACCACTTGAAAACGACACTAGGTTTGATGCGAGCACGGGAGATGACCCCTCTCTGTCCCTGCTCCGTGCTGTTACAGGAAATGAGGGCAATATTTGCGCCAAGCTCTTGCATTCATCTCTCCAAGCTAGTCCAGATTCCTTGCAGGACATCATTCCACGGAAGAATGGTTTTGTCAGTACAGTAATCGAGGCGTTCAGCAACCACCACGCACTTATCATTCGACCTGACGATGTCTGGCTCGCCATTCTGACACAATTCAGCTTCTTTGTCAATGGTAATGCGGAGGCGCTTCGACATGTTTTCGACGTTCGTAGCTCACGAAGGGAAAAGAGAACTTTCCATCAGTCCGTCGCTAGGAGACCGCTATAACATGAAACCCGACCTTATGGCACGACAGATGACGGAACTGATGGAAGACCATATCGTCGACGAATCGTTACGGGAGTGGATGATGCCAAATTTCACTACTACTACCGCTACGGATACGGCCACCTCGGCAATCGTAATGATGGCGTCGATGAAAGAATACTTTGAGTACAGGCTTGGATTTATTTGCGGGATTCCGAAGGTAACGCTAGAAGGAGAGAAGAGTGACTGGGAGGACATCTTGCGTCGCCTGGAACGCCTCAAAAACTACGGGATTCAGACCATCGCATGGTATCACCTCCTTCGACCCATTATATCACGCTTCGTTGCTGCCTACGACAATCCCACCTCCAAAAAGAATTTGGACTTTTGGAACAAAGTCGTCCATCACTCTCGCCCCAGGCGCCCTTGTGCACCCGTTTATCTTTCTGGGTGGATCACGGCGTTCTGTGTGTTCGACCAATTGGGCAAATGGAACGGCGACCCCGTCTACTTGAACTTAAACGCCAAAGATCCACAGCATTTCAGGGTACCTCAAATTATTGCAATCTACCTCGACAATGTGACTCGCGATATGCCATGTCTCATATTGGACGGCTTCCGTTATCCGAGGATCAGTAATGGGCATATTCCGTATGGATTTACATATGTCGACGTCAAGCTAGACGATGACAGCAAGACACTGGAGACGATGTTCGTCGCAGGATCAATCGGTTCGCACATCTCTTCTACTGTGCACAGAAGGGATACCATGCGGCCAATGTGCGGTTGGTGGTACTTCATAAAGGAAAAAATGCCGGAGAAATGTGAAGAAGATTTGGACAGCATCATAGAGGCCACCGGCAGGTTGGGTCAGAACGGGTTCAAAGTTGCTGATTAACGTGTCATGACTTACTTGATCCGTGTCGTGGTCGAGAGATAGTTCCGTTATCACCAGAATGAGATCTTCAAGCCACGGGATCTCTGTACTTTTTGGTTTGTCGGTTGCCAGTTACTGCAGACTTGAAGCCTCACCTCTCCGAATTTATTCCATGCTTATACAATAGCCAACTCTCCGCTGTCAATCCAACGCAAGAGCCATCGCCAATCTGACGATAGATGCTGGCACCTTTGAATAAACACTTTTATTCGGAACTTTTGGAACCTATCAAAACAGGTTGAAGGCAAATTGAACGGCCAAGTAATTCTGTAAATTTCGCACCTGCATAAGTCTAAGACAATAGCTTGAGCGGGAAGCACTCAACGTACAAATCAGAGTAGTTGAAGAGCTAGGACCTTTGAATCAGGATAAAATTTTGCGTCAATGATTTTCTCAATTGTCTCTTATATTGACGACGACAGTAAACGAGCCTAGTAATGCCTACGCACTGGGTACCCGCTGTTCGTCTAGGGCTTGAGTCCAGCCTGAGGTAGCATCTTGATTGGTGAATTCTGCATAGGCAAACATCCCAGTGGCAAAGTATTTTTCGAACATACCATAATGGGCTACGAACATTTGGTGGGTATGGATCAAAGATGGCCTATCGGTGATTTGAACGGTACTAATAATTGGAGTGAGAAGGAAATGCCTGGGTATTGGTGAGTTCTCACGGGGGTCAGGCTCCATTATGTAAGTTGCAACTTAAGTTCAAGATGATCGTCTGAAAAGATGTCGAATTTTTCATGCCATCCAGCCCACTCATTGGCCGGCACGGCTCCGGGTTTGTGTCCAATACCTTGATGAACCCTCCCGGAGATGCACACCTTGTCACTCCCAGGTCACCCAGCGTCATACTTCTTGCTGCCCACTTCCCACATCACTCGCAGTACTAAAAAGCTATAAACCCCTTATATGGTAAAAATTTCGTCTAAATTGTATAATGGATTCTAAAGGTCAGCACGAAGTGCAACCTGTGCCATACTGGTGTAAATCAGTGAGGACCATAGTTTTGGTGATGTTCCACCATCTCTGTCAGCACACTGTATATCTAGCATGCACAAACGTAATATTGACATATTATAAAGGTCAGCACGAAGGACAACCTGTATCAGACTGGCATGAATTGGCAAGGACCAGAGTTTCGGCAGGGTTCTGCCATCTTCGTCACATTTTTGTCCTTGTTCCATACCTAAATTCATAGTGAAATCACATACATTCTTATTATATATATACATCCTGGTCTGTACTATGGTAGATAAATCCTAACGATACATACCAACACCGTGCCAGGTCGTCATCTTCCATTGCATTTGAGAAGTAGGGTGAGGGTGAGGTGGTGTTACTGTCGCTGCGCCACCGTTCGAGTCACACGCCATCGTCAGGAATGGAGAAGGGCCTGTTGGGTGAGGATGAGGCGGTATCGCTGTTGCTACACTGCCGTTCGAGTCACAAGCCATCATGTGCTGTCGTCGCCATTGCCAGTGGGTCCTCACTTCGCTGTCCTTATCATCTCCTTGTCAGGGGAGGACACCGAGGTGGCATGGGGGTGAGGTGGAGGCGCTGTGGTCTTGTTGTCCTCGTCGAGTGGGGCGGCACAAGGGGGAAGGTGGAGGTGCCATCGTCAGCCGTCGTCCTCATCACCAAGGAGAGTGAGGTGGAGGCACCATCGTCGGCCATCGTTGTCGCTGTTATTCGCATCCTCATCGTGCCATCGTCGGGTGGGGTGGAGGTGCCTCCAGCGTGCTCACTTTGCTGTCCTTGTAGTCTTCGTCGCATCCTTGTCCGGTGAGACGGCACATGGGAGGCTTTGTTATCCTTGTCAGGTCCTCGTTGGGTGAAGTGAAATCGTTGGCCGTCGCCCCCGTCATCGAGGGGGATGAGGTGGAGGCGCCGTCGTTGGCTGTCATCATTGTCGAGGGGGATAAGGTCGAGGTACCATTGTTGTCTGTCGTCCCCGTTTGTCAAGGGGGATGAGGTAGGCCCCGTCGTTGGCCGTCGTTGAGGAGTATCCTTGTTAAATGAAGTGGCCCAAGGAGGGAGGTGGAAGTGCCGTTGTTGGCTGTCGTCCTCGTTGTTGAGGGGGATGAGGTCAAGACACCATCGTTGAGTGTCGTCCTTGTTTGTCGAGGGACAAGTGGAGGCCCCATCGTTGGCCATTGTTGAGGAGCGTTCTCGTTGTTGAGGGGGATGAGGTGGAGGCATCGCAGTCGGCCACCATCGCTGTCATCATTCGTCCTTGGCATCCTCTGAGTTGACCAGGTGGTAAGGCGGAGGGGCAGGCCGTGCGGTCACTGTCGTTGGATGAGGTGGCACGAGTGACGGGAATGAGCGCTGAGCTATGAAAGTGCTGAAAAAAAAAACATCACGTGATATCACGTGATGACTTACTCGCAAAAAATCTCTCTAAGTCTCGTTACCTCTCTCTCGTCTCCACTGGCACGGTCCCTCCAAGTCCTTCTCCCTTGTCCACTTGATGATGGACAACCACAACTTGATGCGCCACCCACTCATCTCGTCACCGGCAGTAGGCCACCACCCGTTCGCGACGAAATGTGACTGATGTGCCAACGACGACAATGACACAGTCACAACGATGCGACCAGTGACCACAATGTGATGGCAAGGACGCAACAAGCAGGCGGCCATCGGTACGTGCGCATCTGTTCTGTAACATACCTAGTATTATTATAGTACTTTTTGTTCTTATCTATACTTAATAGCTATTTGTTTTTTACTTGCTGATGCTGGCCCGAGCACTCTGAGGATCGTGGCTGTGGCACTGGAGGAACCGGTCCAGCCATGCACTGAGGATGACCGCTGACTCTGCCAGCACCAGCTGTACCAACTGTGAACCCCATCTTTAATTAGTACCCTTAGTACGAAATTGTACAGTTTATAACCAAGCTGCTATTGTACAAGTTAACTCATACAGGCAATCATTAAATGGATGGGTGAGATTGCCAGGGCACGACAGGATGACAGAAACTAGGCAGCAACATCGCGGTCGGCATGGTTGCTGCACTTGCATAAAAATTAAGGAAGTTGATAAGCCCCTTATTGTTTCTGGCGCACTTTGTCGAAGACCATGACACAGACACGTCATTATAGATAGTTTATATGATGTATATTCAACAACACGTAGTTTTACAAATGGCTAATAAATCTTTTTGCTTAAAATGAGTTTATATAAGTTTATAATATTACCCAAATCAAACTGAGGCATATGGCGAAGTTGATATCAGGCATTCGAACTGCGAGTGATGTGTACACTTATCAAACAACACCACAGTTGACGTTCGTGGCCCAGACCACCCACCATTGCTCTGCCAGAATTTATTGCCGTTGGGCGGGCAACAGTGCGACAGAGATCTGTGGTGCAGTGATTGCTTGCGAAAACGTCCCGAGGCACTTCCGGAATACGCATGGAATCGAGAAATTGAATGAAGAAGTACGGGTTTGCTGCCGATGGGAAGGATGTTATAAATGGATGACACGCAAGAATTTTGCCCGGCATATTCGCGAACATCATGCAGGCCACTGTAGAAAGAAGGCAGTCGTTCAGAAACCAATGTAACCTGACGCGAGGTGTGAAGTGTAGTGTGCAGTATGTAGCCGTTCAATATCACCACTGGATATAGATGGATGTGTATGCTTTCGGTGTACAGACCAGTGCATGTTTGATCCATCTACTACTCCGAATGTACCACACCGACTTACTCAAGACCTGCTGCGCGATCATCCTTCAAGAGCCCCACGCAGGCTTACGCGAGCTAGGGTAGTTATGACGCTCAAAAAACGTCATGATGGATTGGTCAATGGAGCAAACGAATCAATTAACTATAAAGGACCAGCACGAAGTACTCCCGAAGTAATCATAGAATTGCATCTGCTTGGGTTAGCCCAGCACATTAAAAGGCTGGAACTCACACGCAGGCATAGTACAATTTGATCAGTAACGTGAATACAACACAGCACATTACAAACGATTGCTACGAATTCAAGTCCCCATCACAGTTCACTTCCAACTGTCAACACAACGACCCGCTGTGTGTGCGTGACGATCATCAGTTTCCCATTAAACGCCGAAAACTCGGGCTCGTTCTTCAGCGGCCGCATATGCTGCGGTAGCCACAACAAACGCTTGTCGCCCTTGCACACCCATCCGTCGCTCCGTAGGACATACGGCATTCGGAGAAGAGAGTCAAAGATGTCGTCCACGTGCTTAAACAGCAAGTGTGGCAATGGCGGAGACTCGGACTTAGAAGGGTCTTGCTCGGATGGTGATCGGGCCGGTTCCGGTTCTTCTTTGTGATCACATATGGGGCAAATGAGCGCGGGCTGAAATGAGACGTTCGCTTCTGCACCCTCGCCCTCGCCCTCAGCGCTGACACTGACACAACTATCATCCTTTCCTTTTCCATTGTCCGACGCAGGCAAAATGAACTGCAAGCGGGGCACCGCCCAAAATGATACGTTGTTGCCACTCGTCCTACAGATCAGCCTAAGCGGCGCGTCTGGATCTGAGCCCTGATCTTGTGGTTCGAGATACCGAATCTGTCGAATATCCTTTGTGAACTCGTTCCCACTGGGACACAATTCGTGGGATGCGGTCGATCCCGGAGACAATGGCACGATGCGAACCAGCCCATCCTTGTATGCGATCACGCCCATGTCCTCGCCGAGTGGAGTCAAAAAGGCGATTGCCGTGGTGGGTGAATCGACACCCGCAGGTGGGTCGATAGTCGCTTTGCACGTGCCAGACGCGCAATCCCAGATCTGTATCACTCCCACGCTAGAACCACTCATCAGCGTCTGAGAATCACCAGAAAAGGCCAGGGCGGTGATGGAGGCATTTTCCGCCACGTTCATCGCCCTTTTAACCTGCATCCCAACGTCGCACACTGTGAGAGCGCCTTCGTGACCACATCCGATAAAACTGCCGTCTGGGGAGAGGACGAACGCTTGGATCTTTTTGACGCCTGAGAAACGGATTTTTTGCTTGCCTGTCGTCGATTCGTAGACGCGAACCGAACTCTTGTCCTGGCGGTCCCAAAGATCCGACATGGACCAGGCGAAGGTATGCGAGTCAGCCGAGAAGATGGGACGGCGGACATCGTCGGTGCGTGCATAATCAGCGATACCAAAGTCGACTTTGGAAAGGACCCGGCAATATGCGTCAGTGAGGTACCACACCAGTCCGCTATAGACGAGGAAGCGGGATCCATCCGGAGAGATCGCTACCGATGCCACAAAATGAAGGGGGCTCGCAAAATTTCGCTTTGTGACTTCGTCCCACTGTAATGTGGGTACTGTCGTATCCAAAATATCTAGTGATCCAATATTGCTCCCCGCCGCAGCACGCGTTCCGTCCGGCGACAACGCGAGCGCTGTCAAGTGACCTCGAGCCGAGTGTATGGGAGGAGAATCCACCTTGGTTCCGAACGGCACACACCATGTTTCAGAGAGGTATGAGAATGCCAGAGAACACGACTGTGATGAATAAGCGACCAGGAGCTCCGCGCTCGCCACTCCATCTTCATTGTACTCCATCATCTTCTTTAGCAGGAATGCGGGCAGGCCGCGCGCAAGGACTTTTGCTTGCCATACAGGCGCGTTACCCATCATTGTCTGCAGGTTTTTTCCAAAGTCCCAGATGGTGGCGTCAGAGGACAATCGACGACTTGTTGAAACATTGCTAGCGAGGACCGTTCCATCCGATACCGACAAAAATTGTTTGTTGTCGTCAAAGAAGCGGACCGAGCGAACGACCTTCTTGTGCCCTCTGGAAAGGGTACGCGTACAGCTTCCCGAACGCACATCCCAGACTTTGACTGAATGGTCTTGCGAACCTGTCACAATCATGGAACCGTCCCGTGACACGTCTAACGCTGTGATGCCCGCACGATGACCCATCATTCCACGAATAACTTTGCCGGAGTTCACGTCCCAAAGGATGAGTAGATTATCCTCGGACCCTGAGCATAACCGCTGAGAATCCAGCAAAAAAGTGAGGATCGTTACTGGCCCCTCGTGGGCAACCAGCTTGTGTGTCCGCTGAGCAGACTCGAGTGACCACAGCTGTATCGTTTGATCTCGAGAACCGGATGCGAGCAGTTTGCTATCTGGAGAGAACTCGAGACACGTGATATCGTTCGTGTGAACATCGACATCCTTGAAGTGTTCCCGACCCAGATGAGGATCCCAAACTGCGACCGTACCATCTGAAAATGCAGCGGCAACGAAGGACCCAGAACCTGAGAAACGGACAAACAGGGACGAGGCCTTGTCTCCGAAACTAGCGATATTACCTCCCGTGACGACATTCCATAGCTGTACCCCTTGGTTCATGCCGGCCGTCGCAAGGACACTCCCACTTGGCGAGAAAGCAACGGAGGTGACGGAACCGAGATCGATGGCATACTGATAAGCTTGCCATTCCTCGTCCTCGCCCTCAAGGATCATGAACGTACCCCCTGCTTCATGCTTAAAGTGGGCGTAGAGGGGGCTAGATGTGGGAGTAAAGGTGATGGCCGTGTGATAAACGTGCGATGCGCTTTCGGATATGGGCTGTCTAAAAAATAGGATTAGCCGTTCGGCGTCATTGATCAGGGTTGCCGTCTCTTCAGGTACGTTCACGAGCGACTTGGTAACCAGGTTCAGATGCTTGTCCGAAACAAAACGGTAATGGAGAGGAACCCACCTTGAGCCAATTCAGTGCGTCGCGCAATATTATGATCGCCCTCTCCACATCCCCAAAGATGCTGGCTGTCTCAATCCAGTACAAAAGCGTCTTTTTGCAAAACTCCTGCATTGCCTCCAGAAGCTTATCATAGACACCGCCTTGAGGGGGAAGCTGTGTGAGGTGGTGGGACCAAAACCGACAAGCGTACAACAGTGCTTCATCATACGCCGCCTCTCTGCGCTCTCTAAGATCTTCAATGTCACGATTCAGCCTGGACGGATCACCGATGCGACACATATTCCGCTTCAGCAATCTGGTCATGGTCTTGAAACAGAGCTGAGCCATAAGTCGATGGTAGACCGCGGGATCAATAGCATACTTGCGCGACCTTTGTGGCGAGACCAAGAAATCCCGAAAGGATGCGTGATAGAATTGGATGGGCTGTTCCCAATTGTCGGATGACATTAAAACGGAGCCAAGAGCAGGTATGACAACCCTCGCATCCACGTCCGGATTGTCAAGGAGCTGGTGTAACGCATGCACCGTCGTCGGGACGGACAAACAATACGCGATACCAAGAATGAGACGGACGATGTCCGCATCTGGGAATACAGACACAGCGTCGAGATAGAGCGCGTCGAGCTCAGGGTAGGCCGTATCGCGAGAAGGTTTGTCTTCCAAGATTGCCTGAAGACGCTGGACAGGATTGTGCAATCGATCGCCGACAAACTTGACGACGGTCAACGCAAATATAAATAGACCGGAGGCCTTGGCGACGATCCGGTCTAGATCTTCCGTTGATGGCCACGGCTCATCTGGCATGATTTGCGCATGCTCTTCATAGACCTGACCGAGCGCGTGTTGTAAAAAGCTTCGGATGTCATCCTCCACCCCGAAGGATTCGATTTCAAGAACGAGTGTGACTGACGCGATATCCGGCTGACGGAAGTGAAGTTGGAGCCAAGGCTCCGGGCGACTTGTTATGAGAAGACGCAGGGGAAGGGGGGAAGCGCGGACGAGTTGGATCAAAAGGGATACCAGCTCCACGACAAGCTGGGGGTCGTCACATTCATCGAGGGCGTCCACGATGACCAGAAGTGGTGATTCAGGACGGTCAGGACAGCTGGAAAGCGGCTCTAACAGTAGCTTGTGCATCTGTTCACGGAGGACCTTGAAAGGAATCATACTGTCTTGCTCCAAGGCAACAAGGACAGCAGGGCGCATGGCGGGGACGGAGGACATGAACTGAGTCGTGATGGTCGGGAAGAAGTGACGGGTAGTGCGCCGTTGGATGTCGCGACGCGAAAAGAAGAAACTGGCTGCCAGACGTTTCTGAGAGGCGTACTGTTCCGCGATTGTTTGGGATACGGCCGACTTTCCTGAGCCAGGTCGACCGTTGACCCAGCATATGGGCATGTTGCACTCAGTTTCACTGTCCATCCAGGACGCCAAACAGTCGAGGAGCTGAATTCTAGTACCTTGTAGACATCGTGGTGCGGGATGGCGGTCAACTGAATCAAACGCAGCGCTGTGAGCGCTGGCTTTTTGCAACGTCTCCGACCCTGGGCAGATCTTAGAACCTATGAAAACTTGAGGCAATGAAAGCTGCCCACCAATTTGGCCACTTTGCAATATCTGATTGCCGTGCACGATCGTGTTTATAGTTTGGCCTCCTTGCACACTTGCACGCGAGGTGAAGTATTGATCGCGATGGACTTCGCTGAACGTAGAATGGCTTGCGTCGATGTTGGACGAATTGTTAAACATGGTTCAGAGTGTGTAACCAGGCCGTACCGCTGCCAGTGCGGGTGTGGCCTGAGAGCGTCCGTTGAACGCCCTTGCCTTCCAAATACTGACTCGGAATCGATTGACGCCCATGGTTCTGTGTAAGCCTGGTACTGGTCACGTGTACTACAGATGACCGCTTGCTTGCGAGTCAATTACGAGGTATCACAACCAAATGCTCAATATCAACCCCTTATCCTTTTTTTCGGGCTTATTTGCCTGCCCCACTTTTTGTAGTTAAAACCTCACATTCTACGACAGTGACCTACATTGATTGCTTCGAGGTGAGTTATTGATAGTTGCCTTCAACGTCATTTCCGAGCGTTAGTCTCAGATCAGTGCGTCGTTACTAGAATCACAATATAACGGCATTCGTGCTCCGGCAAACCCCTGGCAGGCTTGTGGCCTGTATCTTGACGTATCGCTCGTACATTTCGAGTACTCCAAATTCAAGTGCAATATCAATGCCTCTGACCTTGGCGGGGAGTGGGTGAGAGGTCCACAACACGTTTCAACTGACTTCGAGGTCTCATACCCTCCTACCAGGTCGCTTGCAATGGTATTGTGAATTGGCTTGGTCGTCTCCGCCTCTCCCGCTGGGCATCGGTCGTTTTCCACTGAATTGGGATGGGAACACGGGTTGCAAGATTTCTGTTGATGTCACTGCGCTTGCACGTAATGTGTCCTCATGTGCCCCATAGGTAAAGACGCTTCCGATCTAGATGGTCTTGTAGGACTTTATCCATCAAACTACCGTTCGAATCTCGTTCGACACTTCCTAATACGTGCGCTCACATTTCAGAAAAATAACGAATCACTGGGATACCCATCGCTCCCTTCCAAGACAGTCGGTATTGGTGCCTGGACGAACTCGTTCTGGTTGTACACGTCATCGTTCACTCTCTGTGTGCGTCCGTTTCTGCTATCCGCTGGCGAGTATTTTATTCACCGTGATGCTACAGTGTGAATCTGGACAAAAGAGGATGGCAGTTATGAGTCGGCTTCGTCGCTAGTGGCCTCAGGTAACAGATCCGCGTTCTACCTAGGCACCGTCTGGCCCCGTTCTCATCCCTGAATACAAGGTCGCATCCGACCTAATTTGACCTTCGTTATTGGTTCTCATGCTGAATTGCTGCAAGTGATGTGCAACAAGGGACAACAATATGGAGGTGTGACCGTGCCAGCCCAACTCGCGAGGTAGCCACTAAGCGACCAACACTGCCACCTCAGGTCCGGTATGCCGAGCCAGCTCGTGGTGGCTTCGCTTCCGAGTATCCGGCAGAGTCGGCATTCAATATCGAACGAAGGAAACTTGGAAGAAGCGACGTGGCAACCTGATAACCCCCACAAATGATAGTACTGCCCGAACCAAAGGTAGGATCACTTACACCGCTGCACGCTAACTCGTCTGCAGAACACCAACTATCTCAGCGGACCCCAACCAAGGTTCGATAATATTCAATACTCAATATGATACACTAGACCATAATACACTCATGATCGTCAAGAAAGTGTAAGTAGTACACTAAATCTCATCATCTCATCAATCGTTATCATAAATCATCATGATCGTGGAAAAAAGAGAATTCATCAAAACATTCTCGGCGTGAACTTGCGACCCGACGCTTCAAGTGCTTCCTCGACAACCTTCATCGCTTGTAGAACGCGTTCTTCTTCGAACCGCCGCCCGATGACTTGCACACCCACGGGTAGCCCGTGCATCGCGTCTGCGTCGTAAACCCCGTACACGCCCTTCGCGGCCGCGCCCATTTTTTTGTACGCTTCACTTTTCCGGAAGTCGCTTGGAAGGGCATCTGCCTCCTTGCTGACAAACGTCACCGGAAGCACCCCCGCAACAACGTCCACCTGGGTCATGGCATCAGCCAAAAAAGCAGCGAGGCAGGGCAAGGGTGCTACGCACGATGTTACATATCATCCCTGTCGCCGCAGACAATAACGTCACTTTCTCGGCTGTCCCCGTCGGTATGGCGGGTATGGGATGAGGCACAGAAAGCACGAAATCGATATCCTGGGCTTCCCAGGCGTCGTTCCAGCGCCCTCGATATTCGTCCCGAGCTACCACGAGGTCACGTTCCTGAGCCGTCGTCTTGGTGTGCAAATTCTCGATCAAGGAGGCGTAGACTTCATCCCCGGTCAGGGTGCGAGTCACCATGGCAAGGAACCGTTTGATGAACAGTGGCATCCCCAGCAGGGACTTGGACCCACTCATGACGGGGTCCAGCCTTTCATCTTTACGCAAGGGTTTGAAGAACCCGATCGCTTTTACGGGATCAGTGCCACGAAATGAGAGTGCGGCATGGAAGTACGAACCCGCGTCAGAGAAGCAGAGTTGCAAACCAATGTTGAAACCATCTGCAATGGAAGGTGGCGTGCTGGCGACATGCTTGAGCTTCGTGTTCTATCCGTGACATAAGATATGTTCAAATACCCACAAATCCACGACGTCATGCCCTTGTTGTTTCAGTGCCTCCGAGGCCCATTTCAGGGCTCGGCGACAGGCTGGTGTCGGTGGGATGATCCCTGCAAGAATTACAAGGTGCACGTCGACGACGAATTCACACTCACCATCTTCCCATATGATACCCCATCGTAATTTCTTACTCTTCAGATCAACTTGCTTCCAGGGTAACGGGACACACTGACATAGACATATCGGAGATGAGCGCACGTCTTGGCAGGCACAATCTCGCGCTCACCGTGTGATCATAGTTCCATGGTTCCATCTCCACGACGCGCTTCCAGAACTCCTCCAAATCATCCAAGCGGCGCGCCATCGGCGAACACGATGTCCCCACAAACTCCTGGCCGGGCAGCGGGGGCAGTGTACCCAAACTCGGAAACCTGCCAATGGACGACCGCATACCATATATGCCGCAGCAATGTGCGGGCCATCGAACACTTCCTCCGATATCCGTGCTGACCTCGATAAGGCTGCCGCGACTGGCTAGAAGAGCGGCACCGCCCCCGGTCGAGGCACCACTCACGAAATTGGCGTTGTAAGGGTTGCTCGTGCGACCAAACAAGTCCGAGGTGGTTTCGAGCCCCAACAATCCGGGCGGTGTCGTCGTCTTGACGTGTACGATCGCGCCGGCGTCTTGCAAGAGGCGAACGATGGCAGCCGAAGAGGAAGCGGGCTTGCCCACTCTCGATGAATACCCCATTGTCGTGTCATAGCCCTCGACATCGACGCAGTCCTTGACGCTGACAGGCACACCGGATAAGAGACGGCTGAGTTCGTGAGTGCTCCCTTTATGGTCGCTGTGTGTCGGGGATTCGGGTGCTTTTGAACTCGAGCTCGAGGCCGGCGACTGCAGTCGGAACATGAGCGCGGCGAGGCAATTGGTTGCTTTTTGCGCAGCGACGACTTTTTTGCCGTAGGCCTCCAGTATTTCCGACGTTGTGAGCGTGCCAGCTTCATGGCCTTGTGCGAGTTCGCGCAACGAGAGGTCGAGAATTTTGTTGTCGTGTTCGGTACAGCTTTCCGTGTAGGAGGGTGGAAGAGCATCGAGCTGCTGCTGCCGTTCCTGCTGTTTTGCAGCACTGAAACAGGTGTAAGCGAACGCGTCTTGGGGAAAGGTTGTCAAGAGAAAAAATCACCAGTCGCGACGATGGGGAGATAGTGAGAACATGGGAGGTGACTGAGCGGACAATGGGATGGCCGAAGACGGGTGTCTTTATGTATGTGAAACGAAATTCGGGTCGAATCAGCTGTCAGATCAAATAAGTGGTCACACCTTCTAAATCATTATCGTCAAGGCACAGGCGCCCTGGATGTGGCGTGTCCGAGATCAGAGGGTTACACATCGTATGTAGGATCTATCTCAGCTGGGACAGTCGCGGGTCATTTTCTCGAGGAAATAGCACCCCGGCTTTGGATTTTATGGGCCCGGAGGTGGACAGTAATCTGCAAGTCCGCCCACGCTGCCGATAAGAAAAAGTAGGAAGAACTCTCGCTTGATTGGCGGATCAGATCGGAGGTATGCGCTGCCAGAACTTTGCAAGCCAGATACGGTTAATAAATAGGACATGATGCGGCCATATGTCAGACCGCAAATCTCACAAAGGAATGATGTCGAGATCTTTTTGGTATGACATCTTGCCCTTTACACAAGCTTACAGCAAGCCTTCTCGGGAAAGCATCACTCATCGAATGACAGCCCCTGGCAGGGGCCTGGACAATAATAACTATTTCGATATTATTATCATCATAGTAGTCTTGGGGCTAGCAGTATACGGCAGGGGGTGTTGGCAAGGGATCGATCAAATGAACGTATCTGACAGATCAAAGATCAACGTTTCAGGTATCAACGAGCTACATGAGTTTCCCCAGTAGGGCAGAGTGCTTATACCTGCCGAGTTTGGCTCGCAGTCTGCTGCGCGGAAAGGACTTCTGTCAGCATCTGCTAGGTACGAGTACGGCATCTGAATCCGAATCGAGAGCCCGCTGGCCCACATTACTATTGGTGCCTGGTCCCCTTCCAGTCTGTTCGCAGTCATACCACTTGGACGTTGACTCCTAACGAAGAAACACTACTTTGGAATGAGATCGGCCTCGGCGACAGGTTGCACGGGATCGATCATGATGCATGATGCATGATGGGCGGTCCGATGTCGCGGGAATTCTCGAGAATCATTAAAGACACTGCGGGGGTTAGACGCAGTTTTGAACGATGATCCGGACACGCACCATGAACTTAAGCTTAAACCACAACTCGGCGGGAAATTACAACCGATCAGGGTGTACGGTCTAACTCTCGAAAGGTATCAGGAAATAAACACTAGAACGGGGTGGAAAAAAGTTTTCGAGCAATGGAGGAACGAAGAGTGAACGGCATGACATGTTGAGAACAGAGAATCGTTTTGAAATCGTGACACTTTCATCATCTGGGCCGCCGTCCGGAAGAGCCTACGAAACGGATTCCGAGGGTACTAGTCGAGCGATAAGATATACAGAGCCGGTACCGGAAAAAAAAACGTTGCCAACACCACCTGTCGGACTTTCAATCAAAGTAACTTATAACTTACATTTACTCAGGCTCTCAGAAGTATTCTACCTTCGAGATCCCACATTAAATGTCAGCTTTCTGCTTGCAAGTTGATTGAACCTCGTAGCACTTATAGTATCGCCTTTGTCAATTCTTTGTCAACTTTCTCTGGTCACGTCAGTGGCTGTGCACACAAGTCACGGAGTGCCACGTCAACAAGTGTCAACAAACGCGCCCTTCAACGTTCAGCGCGTCTGAGAATTAGCGTTGGACAATGCTAGTCTCCACTGTACACTCGTCCAGTCCTTTCTCTTCTTCTTGCTCTACTCCCAGCCGCTCATCCTACTATTCCGCACGCAGCCATCAACCCCTCACTTCCTCGCCTCTCGCATCCCCAACCTACTCCTCTCCCACTCATGCTGTCCAGGAACGGCGGCGCGCACAGTACAAGTCAATAATCTTTGGGTCACGCAATCGCACACCGACCAGTCAACCTTTTCTTTCCCGTGCTGGCAACCAGACCACTCCAGAAGATCCGCAAAGGGTCTTTCTGCGGGAACGTCTCCAAGCACGGTGCCGCGAGGCGCAAAAGCTGCGCGACCTAGCCGTTAGCTCCCGTAGAAAGAACAGCGAACGATATTCGGACGTGTTCATGGACGGCGACGAGGATGACGACGAGTCAGATGATGTCATAATGCAGGATGAGGTCCGTGTGCGGTTGCTTAGGGGACCCGCTCTCTGACGGACGGAATGGCATCTACAGCTCTTCCGGAGAATCATGCAAAATTCAAATCATAAGAGGAACCATGCGTACCGGGTTTCCTACGCTTTTGAGGTGGGCTCGTCGTTTGACCCGAACTTGGAGGACGCCACCGTGTGGGAAACCGAGCTACGAGGCACGTACTCAAGGATGTCATTGGCAAGGCTTACTCATTCTTCTTTTCTTTTCAGAACAAAGCTCGAGCGGCACGGGACCAACCCCTGAAGACCTGGATGAAGAGGAGCTCCTTGAGTATGCTGCGCTCGCAGACTTTGCGGATCTAGATCTCACTGCCGGTGATTTGGCTGCGCTAAGCGACGTAGAAGACATGCCCTCCGCAAGTCAGACGTCTTCAGACCCCGGGGAAATGGATGTCTCATGATCATATATTGTGCTCGTTAAGTTAAACATATTACCGTACCTATGTATCAATCAATGTGTGTTATACGTGCTCGATACCAGGCCAGATATAAGTTGGGATCGCCCGGGTGGGAAGCGGAACTCGAAACTTGAAGGTGCATTAATGATGGAGCGCGTGCAATGTGCATCCCAAGGAAATTGGGTTCCGGCTCGCGACCACGTTTTAAGAAATTTCCGATTCTTGACGTGGACAAGGCCCTCTCTCGCTCTTGCGCTGGACTTGCAAGTAATTTTCATCTCCAAGCAGGTGGTTTTGGAGGAGGTAAAGATGAATGGTTCGTGTATAATGTTACCATTTCGTATATGGGCCTCCTCGACTGAGTTATCCAGCAGACGTACAGTGTAACGAGTTGGTATGTCATCACCGCATCCCATCCCTGTCCTCCAGTCGGTGTGAGGTTGTCGATCTTGATAACGACAGCGTTAGTATGGGTGTCTGAGTGCATCCTCGATCTTAATGAGGATAGTGACAGTGTTTCCCGGACCTTCGATCTCGAGGACGAGCGCTTGCGCTTGCAACCTCGTGCTCTCCACTGCTGTCAGTCCTTCAAGCCATGGACACCTCCATGCCGACAAGCCCGACTTCTCACGTTCCCAATACTGACGTAGTGACCAGTTTGGGGCCTGGGCGACCAAGGACGTGGTGTCCATATGTCCTGACGCCCCACTCCGACATGTGAGTTCTCCGATTGGGTACTGCTAGTATCTTGGATCGATGCCCTTGAGCGTCTTCTTTCCTAGGCCCTTCTGATCGCTGATTGGGTCCTACCCCACCATCACTGTCCCAAAAGAGTGATGCGTAACGGCGTAGACTTGGAGCCTGCCGGTTTACCAGACCGGGGTACCTCGTTGGCAGCGTTGAGTGGGGTGATCTTAATTGGCGTAGCCGTGCAAAAGTGGGCAATCTGCATCATAGCATAATTCAGGCCTGGCAATGCGGGTACATATCTTGCGTGGTACCTCAAGCTGTTCAATATGCGTATGTATCATTTGGTGCCAGTTTCGGTGCCATGTTTTAGTACTGACGGTGTGCATTAGATACCGCGAAAGATGTTTCGACAACTGGGGCCAGAAGTGTGTGGGGGATGGTTCACGTGTGATGATTTGGTGTCGAGGTCCCGCTTACGTTTCGCACCAAAGTATATTCTTCCATGTAGCGGTGCACCTCATCTCAGTGGAAATGTGTAGTAACTTTGTCGTGAACTAGAGCTGAAGCAGCAATTAATCGAAGCTATGGGCCGAAGGATCGACGGCTGTGCTTGTTATGGATTGTTGACGAGAGTCACTGAAGTCAGACCACAAGCCTCGTGTATATCGTTAACATCGAACAAGTGACAACTAGAATGAAGAAAATCGTTCGCTACTTCTCGTGTTTTCCCTCCAAAGTTCCTGAAGACTCTCCCCCTGCGAGCGTCCCTGCGGAGGCTCCCGCGCACACTCTAGCAGAAACTGACGTAGCTATCTCCGTGACCACCTCCGCGCAAGTCGCAGAGGCTGCTGCTGCAGACGCTCCAGCAGAAGCCCACGCAGCTGTCCCCGTAATAGCCCTCGAAGAAGCTCCTGCAGATGCTCACGCAACAGTCTCCGCCACTATCCCCGCAGAAACCCTCGCAGATGTTCCTGCAGATACGCTCGCAGAAGCTCCCGCAGATTGCCTAGCAGAAGCACACGCAGTCGCCCTCGCAGAAACTCTCGCAAATGGTCCCGTGAACACTCCGGCAGTTGCCCCCACAGCCGTCTGTGCGGAAACCCTTGCGGAAACCCTTGCAGAAGGTCCTGGAGATGCCCCGGCAGAAGTCTGTGCAGCTATCCCGGCAGAGGCTCCCGCAGACACCCCGGCAGAAGCCCACGCAACTGTGCCCGCGGTCGGCCCCGCAGACACTCCCACCGAAGCCCATGCAGCTGTCCCCGAAATCGGAGAAGCTCCCGCGAGTATCACAAAAGAATCTACTATAGAGATGATCGGTAACATCAAAGAGAAATTCGGACGCTTCAGAATTCTCATCATTGGTCGTGCCAATGCTGGGAAGACTACGATCCTCAAGCAGATCTGCAACTCTACGGAAGATCCAGTGATCTATGACGGGAATGGGAATGAAGTATGTCAGATCTGTGATGTGGCAAGCACGCCGGCACTGATGATTTATAATCAGGTCGATCCAGCAAAGATCGAAGGAACCAGTGAGGTGAGTTCCACAGGCCGGAGACTGACCTTGTTATGCATTCAGCTGACTTTTCTGAAGCGTGGACTGCATAACATTGAGAATGAACTGGTCTTTAGAAGCAACCCAAATTTTGTTTTCCATGACTCACGTGGTTTCGAAGCTGGGAGTTTAGAAGAATTCACCTGTATGAAGGACTTTGTATCTAAATCTGCGAAGACAACATTTCTCGAGAAGCGGATCCATGCTATATGGTAAAGTGGTACAGGGGGGGGGCGGTGCTGATGTGGCACTTACAATGAGATATTTGAATAGGTACTGTATTCCAATGGATCAATACCACTGTGCAGTCTTGGCAGCTGAGGAAAAGTTTTTTGATGAATGTGACACTGGAAGTGGTAAGCATTGTTTAGCACATATGACAAATGATTTTTTCTAATGTCTCTTGCTGTTTGCAGTACCAGTTATCCTTGTGTTCACAAAGTGTGATGCACTTCTGATACATGGCCTTGCAGCCTTAACACCTGAGGAGAAGAAGTTACCTCTAGAGAAAAGGGTTCCAAAAGGACAGTCCATTGTTGAGGATCTGCTGAAGAAAAATCCTGTGTTGGGAAAGGTGCAAAGCATGAAGTATCCACCAAAGCAATATGTGGAGCTAAGAGGTATTCATCCTTTTTTTTATTAAATGGGGTTCAAGATTCTACTCCTACAGATATGCAAAAGTCTAATGAGGGGTGTGAACTTCTCATTGAAAGGACTGTGAAAGCCTTGAATGAAGAAGCTTTGCAAATACTGCTTGTGACTACACAACAGACAAATATCATGCTCTGTATTGAGTATGCAACAGAAAGGTAATGAATGTGAGACTTGAAAATATTGAGGATACATTCTAAACTATGATATAGGGTTCTAGTACCAGTCATAAGAAATAAATATAGAATGAATGAGCAATTGACATTCACTGAACAAAAGGTCATGTGGGAAGCCATGTTATTGTGGTTTCCACATGTTAAGGTAAAAGCTCTTCATGGTGAAAGTGAACAGCCTGAATAGCAACATCTGGATCATGTACTGTTATAGATTGTGAGTGTTCTGATCCTGATTAAGTTTCCAGAAAAATACTAATCCATGCCTCTCTGTCTTGTCCTTGTCCTGTCATTCATAGGGAGTAAGTGCTCTGATTGTGAATGGGCTTTCAGAAGCATGGTGATCCATGCCCCTCTGTCTTGTCCCTGTCCTGTCATTCATAGCAAGTAAGTGCTCTGATTGTGAATGAGGAGCAAGCTGATCCATGCCCCTCTGTCTTGTCCCTGTCCTGTCATTCATAGCAAGTAAGTGTTCTGATTGTGAATGGGCCTTCAGAAGCATGCTGATCCATGCCCCTCTGTCTTGTCCCTGTCTTGTCATTCATAGGGAGTGAGTGCTCTAATTTTGAATGGACTTTCAGAAGCATGTTGATCCATGCTCCTCTGTCTTGTCTCTGTCCTGTCATTCATAGGGAGTAAGTGCTCTGATTGTGAATGGGCTTTTAGGAGCATGCTGATCCATGTTCCTCTGTCTTGTCCTTATCCTGTCATTCATAGTATGTAAGTGCTCTGATTGTGAATGGGCTTTCAGAAGCATGGTGATCCATGCCCCTCTGTCTTGTCCCTGTCCTGTCATTCATAGCTTGTAAGTGCTCTGATTGTGAATGGGCTTTCAGAAGCATGCTGATTCATGCCCCTCTGTCTTGTCCCTGTCCTGTCATTCATAGCTTGTAAGTGCTCTGATTGTGAATGGGCTTTCAGAAGCATGCTGATCCATGCCTCTCTGTCTTGTCCCTGTCCTGTCATTCATAGCAAGTAAGTGCTCTGATTGTGAATGGGCTTTCAGAAGCATGCTGATCCATGCCTCTGTCTTGTCCCTGTCCTGTCATTCATAGGGAGTAAGTGCTCTGATTATGAATGGGCTTTCAGAAGCATGCTGATCCATGCCTCTGTCTTGTCCCTGTCCTGTCATTCATAGGGAGTAAGTGCTCTGATTGTGAATGGGCTTTCAAAAGCATGCTGGTCCATGCCCTTCTGTCTTGTCCCTGCCTCAGGCTGTCAATCATAGGGAGTATGTGCTCTGATTGTGAATGGGCTTTCAGAAGCATGCTGTTATGCTTGTTCCGGGTAGGATCAAACGATGACTCGTACAATGAGGGTCACTACGCAGCTGCGATACCTCAAACAACCACTGCGAGTCCGCTAGTTGCGAAGAGGGTCAAGGGACCTCCAAGTCTGTCTGGAGGGAGTCAAGGGTTCGAGGGTCAAGGGTGCTTGGAGCTTGGGACAAGCAATCACGGAGAATCGAGGGTTTACAAGACAAGGTGTATTGTCGAGTAGATCTAAGCTAGGGTTACATGATGGGAGGTCTGGGTTTATATAACGACAAAGAGGTGGTCCGTGCGAAGAGCAGAACTGACACAAGGGACCAAAAAGGAAGGAGACGTGTCATTAGTATGCGATGGAAGCAGATCCTGACAAAGAGGAAATGACTAAAGTACTGCAGATACGATTGGAGCGGTGAAATTAGTAAGCCATCGATGATAGGGTCCTAGCGGGGCTTGGACAGCTAAGACACGAGTCCAAGAGGAAGACCATGGAGCAAGAGGAAACGTAGTGACATAGGACAAGAGATGAAAGAATAAAGAATTGTAACACATGCTGATCCATGCCCCTCTGTCTTGTCCCTGTTCTGTCATTTATAGGGAGTAAGTGCTCTGATTGTAAATGGGCCTTCAGATGCATGCTGATCTATGCTCCTCTGTCTTGTCTCTGTCCTGTCATTCATAGCTTGTAAGTGCTCTGATTGTGAATGGACTTTCAGAAACATGCTGATCCATGCCCCTGTCTTGTCCCTGTCCTGTCATTCATAGCTTGTAAGTGCTCTGATTGTGAATGGGCTTTCAGAAGCATGCTGATCCATGCCCCTCTGTCTTGTCCCTGTCTTGTCATTCATAGGGAGTAAGTTGTCTGATTGTGAATGGGCTTTCAGAAGCATGCTGATCCATGTCCCTTTGTCTTGTCCCTGTCCTGTCATTTATAGGAAGTAAGTGCTCTGATTGTGAATAGGCTTTCAAGAGCATGCTGATCCATGTCCCTCTGTCTTGTCCCTGTCCTGTCATTCATAGGGAGTGAATGGGCTTTTAGAGGCATGCTGATCCATGCCCCTCTGTCTTGTCTCTGTCTTGTCATTCATAGGGAGTGAGTGCTCTGATTGTGAATGGGCTTTCAGAAGCATGCTGATCTATGCCCCTCTACTATCTTGTCTCTGTCCTGTCATTCATAGGGAGTAAGTGCTTTGATTGTGAATGGGTTCAGAAGCATGCTGATCCATGTCCCTCTGTCTTGTCCTTATCCTGTCATTCATAGTATGTAAGTGCTCTAATTGTGAATGGGCTTTTACAAGCATGCTGATCTATGCCTCTCTGTCTTGTCCCTGTCCTGTCATTCATAGCTTGTAAGTGCTCTGATTATGAATGGGCTTTCAGAAGCATGCTGATTCCTGCCCCTCTGTCTTGTCCCTGTCCTGTCATTCATAGGATGTAAGTGCTCTGATTGTGAATGGGCTTTCAGAAGCATGCTGATCCATGCCCCTCTGTCTTGTCCTTATTCTGTCATTCATAGCTTGTAAGTGCTCTGATTGTAAATGGGCTTTCACAAGCATGCTGATCCATGCCTCTGTCTTGTCCCTGTCCTGTCATTCATAGCAAGTAAGTGCTCTGATTGTGAATGGGCTTTCAGAAGCATGCTGATCCATGCCCCTCTGTCTTGTTCCTGTCCTGTCATTCATAGGATGTAAGTTCTCTGATTGTGAATGGGCTTTCAGAAACATGCTGATCTGTGCCTCTCTGTCTTGTCCCTGTCTTGTCATTCATAGGGAGTAAGTGCTCTGATTGTGAATGGTCTTTAGAGAGATGCTGATCCATGCCCCTCTGTCTTATCCCTGTCCTATTATTCATAGCTTGTATGTTCTAATTTCATCAATCTCTGCAGTATACTCATGCCTACACTGCCTAGGATGTGAGCTTTTCCATAAATCCAGACATTACAATGTATATTCATCTCTCCATTTATTTCAATAACTCAGCAAGTATGGCTTTCATTTGAATTCCAATTGTATCCTCATATTTTTATAGGAGGTTTGTGGTACATCCTTGCATGTTTGTTATATACATATTAATTTCAAACTGTTAGATATTGTCATCTCCCAGTGTATGTTAATTTATTTTTGCACAATTCTGTTATTTGCTTAAACCATATTATTATTAGGTTCTGAACTCTACAACAGTGGTATCTCACTTGACAACATCATCCAACTTCATTGTATGTAGTCAATTATATAACAATTGCTCCCTCAGCATAATTTATGATCATACACTACAGTTTTCATCACACAATGTTACATGGAGTGTAGCACTTCAGTCAGCTATTGGTTAATCTTTTATTAAATTCACAATTCTACATATTGATATATCCAATTTTACTTGTAGCCCTTTTCATCATCCTTGAACATTCCTTCTTTTTACATCAACAAGCTGTTCAAGATCCAATCCTAGTAGCAGCTGAGCTATATCAATCATCTGGTAAAATTGATATCATCCAGAATGCTGTTTCTCAGCTCACTGCTCAAATCCACTTTGAAACTGAGAGAAAGATGACACAGCTTCTCATGAAAGTCATTTCTCTCAGTCTGCTCTGTGAGTTTTCACTCTCATAATTGTCATTATATATATATTATAACATTTTGTAGCCAGGAACTTTACAAAGTGAATCACTATTCACAATGCTATAGGTTCAAGAATGTCATTGTGTTGAGACTTTTTTTTGATGTCATGTCTTCTTTTCTTTCACTGCTATGCTCCACTTGTTTGTGTTTGTTGATGATTCTCCCTTTACAATTCTTGCTGATTCATCTAGTTCTATTACATTCCATGTTATACCTCACATATCTATTCTGTCTTTCACTTTGAGATCCTATATCCTGAAGCACCTCCAAGCTGTTCTTCACTGCCACATCATACTATACCTAGTATATGTAAGACAGCTAGTGAGGAACCTGGTGAGGGATCTACAATAGACTTGAGGAAAAGGGGCTGCAGAATACTGTAAGTCACTAAAGAAGAGATTAGTAACCATGTGCAGTGTAAAGTAATGCCTGTGCACATAAGTAAGTGATAAGTGTATAATGGAATAATAGTGGTGTTCAAGTTGGCAAATTTTGGTGTTTAACCCTATGAAACCCTAGCATGGAATTATCCAGAATTCTTGGGCTCCAATGCTTTGGCAGAACCGGCACACAACCATGTTTCAGGTATGATTTTCAAGTTTGGCTCATGGAGATGGCTAATGTGATAGTATATCGAGAATAATACAAAGAAATAATCAAATGAGTGACATTGATCCCTCAATCCTTCCATTCAGCCCATGCCATACTACCAGTCTATCCGAGAAGAAACTCTGAGTATTCTGAGGAGAGCGGCGGCTAGGACACTTGTTCTGTGGGATCGAGAGTGCTGGATGATGGGGGCCAGTAGCAGCGATATTGACTCAGGGTCTAACAGATGGCAGGATACGTCTGATTCTTCATCTGATCTGTCCCCCCTCACTCCGATTGTCCTAACACCTCTGTCACCTATGTCACCTATGTCCGCCATCAGGTCAGAAAGTACTACAACCGGGAGTTTAATGAGTATCTCCACAATGGACCTTATTGACGCACCATACAATGATCTGCTTGCCCTCATCCAGGCAATGCAAGATGAGGTCCAGCGTGCACGCATCTTGGAGAGGCTGGACGAACCACCAATGCATGCGTCCCAGCTTCCCTTGCTGGATCACTTTGCGATCCACCGCCCCCATCTCTTCTGCAAAAAACTGCATGTTGATCCTCCAATATTTGACGACATCCTAGATCAAATCAGCGACCATGCAGCATTTCACAGTAATTCAAACAATAGACAAATACTGATCACGATCCAGCTTGCGATCTTTCTCAACCATGTTGGACATTACGGTAACGTGTGTTCTGTAGAAGATATCGCTCAGTGGGCAGGCATTTCAACAGGATCGGTGGTCAATTGCACTCACCGCATAATGGCCACTCTCCTTGCCCAACATGATATCTTCATCCACATTCCGGGTACCCACTGGCACTCAGCAGATATGCAAAAGGCACGCACATTTACACAAGTGTGGACTTGTCATGCATGGAGAAACGGAGTATTTGCTGCCGATGGATCCACTATCCGGTTGTATACAAAGCCGAGTCTGTTTGGGGACACATTTTATGATCACAAAGGGAATTTTTTGTTGAACTGTCAAGTAAGTAATCAGTAATGAAATTTTTACTACGAGTTAACAAAGAAAAAATATCACATACCATGAAGGTAATTACTATCATGCCGCACAATCTAATGATCATAGATTATGCACTAGGACAACCAGGTAGTGTCCACGATGCCTATGCATTCCAAGGGACATGGGTATTTAGTGTTTAAAAGTCCGGTCCGGTCCGGTTTTTTGGCCTTCTGACCAGGCAACCGGACCAGGACCGGTCCTAAGACTCTCCTGAAGGCCTGGGACCGCAACTGGACCGATTAGGACCGGTCCTAAA
>JBBPMZ010000039.1:0-35746 GCA_038090575.1 Tylopilus cf. pernanus | reverse complement strand
GGTTGCAGTCATAGAGATGCTGCCATACACTACTTGAATTTTATATAATATCTTCTATTTATCTCTTTGTTATCTGCTTCTTCACTTATTTGACACTGGTGACATTGCATATGTTAGTGTCTAGCATTCCTGTGTTCATTATGTTTTTGGGGGCACAAAGGTTTCGTGATTGCCTGCTGGCAAACAGCATGAATGCAAACCATACAAATGAACTCACTCACAACTGTATGTTAGGGCCTAACATTGGTATACCTGGGTACTATAGTTGTGAATTGATTTGTCACAAATGTTGGAGCTATCTGTGTAACGTTGTTCATCCTAAGCTAGCTATGGATAACAATATGTGGTATGGTGATATTTCTACTCAACTTAAAGAACTCACCTACATTGAAAAACCTCTAGTGTCAAGAGTGCAAATGAATTGATGTATTCTAAAAGCTAGAAGCTCTAAATCATCAAAAAGGATTGCAAATGCTATTTTCTTCAGACTTCCTCCTCAGAAAATCTATAGTACTCTATCTTTGAGTCCACCTCCTTCTAAATTAGATGATATTGTTGCCTTTATCTTCACAAGGTTACGCTTATTCCGGGTAGGACCAAGCAATGACTCATACAACAAGGGTCACTGCACAGCTGCAATACCTCAAACAACCACTGCAAGTCCGCTAGTTGTGAAGAGGGTCAATAGATCTCCAAGTCTATCTGGAGGGAGTCAAAGGTTCAAGGGTTCGAGGATACTTGGAGCTTTGGGAACAAGCGATCAAAGGTTCGAGAGGATACAAGACAAGGTATATTGTTGAGTAGATCTAAGCTAAAATTACATGATGAAAGGCATAGGCTTATTTAGTGTCAAGGGGTGGTCTAAGCGAAGAGCAGAACAGTCACAATAGGACCAAAAGGAAGGAGACATATCATCCATATGTGATGGAAGTGGATCCTGATGAAGGGTAGGTGACTAAAGTACTGCGGATATAATTGGAGCAGTGAAATTAGTAAGCCATCAATGATAAGGTCCTAGCAGGGCTTAGACAGCTAAGACACGAGTCCAAGGAAGAAACTATGGAGCAAGAGGCCTGGGAGGTGAAGCGACATAGGACAAGAAGAAGAATAAATGGTAACACTTGGTGTACCAGATTCTCTACTAGTAGTTTCATGGCTCCAGCATGCTGGGCGTGCAGGTAGATCAGTCAAAATTGATACACGTGGATTGTTGTGTGTCAAGTTATTGTTATGATTTCAACTTTTACCTCTAACTTCGATGGTCACTCCAACTTCTTACCTTATGTCTTCTAATTTCAATCTTTACTCTCTTTAGACATGAGACCACACATGTCACACCTTGTGGCAAGGCTATACTCAGAAACCCATCCAATTGGTTGCCACAATTATGCTTCTATCTTCCAATCCCAATATCAAAAGCTATGCCTTATCTCTTATCTATGACTCACTCTAACTCCTTATCTTCAATGAATGCCTTGTGCTTGACACATGTTGCATAGCCATTCCTTATCCACCAATTATCAATTCACTCCTTATTATCATACAATTTCCCTAGTAGGAAATAGATACAAACATGTACAAACATTACTTAGTATATAAAGGCTCAATGCTGCCTCCAGAGACTTCAGTAAAGTTCTCTTGAAGTTTTTGCCTCTCTTGAGTGACTTAGCCTCTTCCTTCTACACTCTTACAAGCTCAAGTCCTAGGCTTGTTTCAGTTGTCAGTGTTTCAGCTGGTTCAATTCTCATACACAGAGGCTGTGAGTACAAAGGAACAACTTGAAGGGACAGGTGATCAGCAAGCTTACATTGAGGACGAGCCATCCACTTACTGCAAGAAAATCGACCCGCTACTCAAGTATGTCAAGATGCAGGAAGTAGCAGACAGACTGCCAGTGTTCAATAACCCTTCACACATCTCAGATATGTAACTTCCTTTGCTTCTCACACACTTCTAAACTCCCACTCTTTCAGTGCCACCTTCTCATTGCTGCGACAACTGTGTCAAGGGCCTCGCTAATCATACCTCCACTCCACTGGCATCCAGCAGCTCCAATGTCATAAAGCTCGACTCTCAGACCATCAAAGTTGAAGATTCCAAGGACAATGTCCTTTTCCCCACCTTAGCATCACAGCAAATCAGCCACCATACTCAGACTCATGTACAAATAGTACGCAAAGCTCTCCAGGTTTGGCAGGTCAGTACAAGGCGCCAGAATTACCCTCATGCACTGTTCACTGCCAATGTAATCCTTCCTGATCCTGTACTCACCACCATCGCCTCTAATCATCACCTCAAGATACTCGATGACCTTTGACACAATCTACCAACGCACTGGGCCCTTCTTGAGAACTATGGTCTGCAAGTTCTTGCTCTGGTTTTGCAGTTGGACACAGAGCAACAGCAAGATCACAAGGCTCAAAAAACAGTCCCTTCATCTGAGCCAACCCATCATGTGCAGCATGCAACAAAGGAGAACTTAGGTATTCCTAGCACTGGGTGGTGAGTTGTTCTTTCTGTTCCTCCATGCCCTTTTTCTTCCTGCTTCAGCTTCAAACTGTCAGATCATGTGCTCACCTCACATAGCGCCAGCAAACAGTCCCAGAGTGACCCCTTGTCACCTCACCATTCAAATGTGTCCAACAATACGTCACTGCTTCTGCCCCTCTCTTCTCACTTCACAATCACTGGTGGTGGCAATGGATTCCCCGCGGACATAAACAACCCCTCTACCATGCTGTTTCTGACTGACAGATTGAGTTTTATACCCCTTCATCACCCCCTCCTGTCTTGCAATGCAAGCGTGTCCAGTTAGGCATCTGTGTGGGTATGGGCAACCCACGTGGGTTGTGGGTTGGGTACAGTATGGGTATGGGTATGGGTATGGGTTGGACTTTCTGTACCCATGGCAAACCCATACCCAACCCATGGGTTCGTGGGTATTGTCTTGGCAACTCCTAGGGTACTCTTGGCCTGCTAAAGACAATGATTTCATATAGTTACTGCTCTACTACCAGTCTATATCACATATTACAGGCATACAGTAGTGACTAAACAGTATTCTAAGTGATTTTGGATGCCCTTTGTATACATAGATTGTCAATTTTGAACAAAACCCATGGGTAACCCATGGGTTTACCCAACCTATAGCATACCCTCATTGACCGACAGATATACCCATACCCATAAATCGTGGGTATGGGTATGGGTACAACCTCCGATACCCTGGGATATACCCACGCAGATGCCTATGTCCAGTTGGCGACTGCACCTTTACATACTTCATAGTACAAACATTGTAAATAGCTCCAATCACTTGTTTATTACTCCTATACATTCTTTACCACTCTTCTGTCATTGCACATATGAAATCTCATTGTTCCCATCATCTTTCTATAACTTTACCAACAAATAGTTTGTTAGCCCCCTTAGTGATAATGTCTTTGATCTTTTCTGCTGTGTGTTGCACTTTGCAACCTTTCTGATTGCTATGTACCCCTGATGAGTGGTAAGAATCTTCCAGTCATTGTACATTCTTTTCCCTTTGGATTTGTGTAACTTTTGCCATGTTGCAAGCTTCGGAGCTGTTGTCCCATATGTTTACAAATTGCTTACAGCATGGGAATTGCTGGACTGCGAGTTTTCAAGAGCTCCCAGGATGCATTGGGTCCTTGCACTTTATCAGTGATCTTACATGCCAATATACTAGTAAGAATGTGATAGAGGTAATTGACAAAACAATACTAGTAGACCTTGATAGCCTTCACATTGTACTTCTGTCTCTTATCCAATGGCAGAAATGTGCCTGGTAGACCTGTTAAATTAACCAGCCAACCCCTCTGTCTGATGAAGTCACTATAGTGCAGCCAAATCATTGTGAGATATTAATCTGATTGAGAAAATGGACATCCTACTTAATTTCAGGGGGCCAATCATGGTGCAAACCTTATAACAGCTCTAGCACCTCAATAGTATATTTGAAGTTGTCACCTCCTGCAAAACAGAAGACAAGATAGGGTAGAGACTCTTTCATAATACTTACATCACCACTGTGGATTTATATGGTCATCCTAGAATTAAAATTCAAAATCAAAACTGTCAGAACCTTTGCAAAAGTATACCATAAATAAGACCCCATTTATATGATCAATTTGGTCCCCTTTTCAAGGAAATTGGCAGTTGGATTGTGAAAATAAAAATCAAACAAGGTGATTTGAGGTATGAGTGCAAAACCAATATGAAGATGATTTTTTTGGGACTTTTGGATGTCTCCAATGGACTCAGGGGGTTTGAAAACCCCTAGGAAAAATGCTGGAATACGTTTGGAATACTGTTTTGATATAGCATAGCATGACAAGCACTAGTAGGAGAGGGAGAAGGTTGTGAGATTCACTCAGGTGATTTTATTGGACTGGGAAGACATTACCATCGTCTTCAGAGGGTTCAATACTGGTGGGGACAGGTGTATTCTTATTTTTAACTAGTGTTCTTGAGGCTAGAAAAATCAATCTTTACTGAGAGGATAGGAGGCAAGGTATTCTTATGGTGGGAAATACAAGACTAGATACCTTCAACACCTTTCTAAGATGGTCCTAGAGATGAAACAGACCTGGGAAAGACATTAAACCTACTCTTCAGTAATGTATACAAACATATATAGTTCATGGGATGAGAGTGATATCTTTCACTCAGCTGATTTTATTGGGTCTGGGGAACATCACTATCGTCTTCAGAGGGTTCAATAATAGTGGGGACAGATGTGTTCTTATTTTTAACTAGTGTTCTTGAGGCTGGAAAAATCAATCTTTACTGAGAGAGTAGAAGGCAAGGTATTCTTATGGTGGGAAATACAAGGCTAGACATCTTCAATATCTTTCTAAGATGATTCTAGAGATAAAATAGACCTGGGAAAGACATTAAACCTGCTCTACAGTAATGTGTGCAAACATGTATAGTTCATGAGGTAAGAGTAATACCTTTCACTTAGCTGATTTTATTGGGTCTGGGGAACATCACCATCGTCTTCAGTCTCTCTCCAGAAGAAAAGAAAGCTTCAAATGACTTCCTTGACAAACACCTAGTATCAGGAAAGATCTGCCCATCCAACTCCCCTCAGATATTCCCTTTCTTCTTTGTAGGAAAGAAAGATGGCAGCCTCCGAACCTGTCAAGATTACTGACACCTAAACCAACATACTGTCCATGATACCTATCCCCTTCCCATCATATCCAACCTCATTGATAAACTTAAGAATGCCAAATTATTTACTAAGATAGATGTCTGCTAGGGATACAACAACATCCATATCAAAGACAGAGACTAGTGGAAGGCCATATTTATTACCCACAGAGGCCTCTTCAAACCTACCATCATGTTCTTTGGACTCACTAATTTCCTAGCAACCTTCCAAAGATTCATAAACAACTTCTTTTAAAATATGATTATGAAGGGATGGCTTGTCATCTACATGGACGATCTTCTTATCTTCTTAGACAACACCAAAGAACACATCCTATGTACCTAGCATGTCCTTGCCTGAATGAAAGAATTCGACCTCCATTTGAAACTAGAAAAGTGTACCTTTGATGCCTTCAAGGTGGAATATTTTGGGGTCATCATCAAATCTTGCATTGTTACCATGGACCCAGTCAAAATGGAAGGAATTGCAGACTGGCCCACCCTGATGAAACTCAAGGATGTTTGCTCCTTAGGATTCACTAACTTCTACTGATAATTCATCTCCAATTACACCAATATTGCACAACCCCTTCTAGACCTTCTCAAAAAGAATCTTCTCTGGCACTGGGATGTCCCCCAACAAACCACTTTCAATACACTCAAGAAGGAATTTACCTCTGACCACATCCTCACCCTCCCAAACACTTCTAAATCCTTCACCATTGCAACCGATGCCTTCCCTAGAGGGATACTCCTCCAAACAGACCTGAATGGTGACTGGAAACCATGCTCTTATCTCTCCCAGTCGTTCTCCCCCACAGAATGAAACTACAACATCTATGATTGAGAACTTCTCACAATCATTTGCTCTCTGGAAGTGTAAAGGCACTACCTCCATGGCTCTGCCCACCCAGTTACTGTCTTCTCTGACCATAAGAACCTAACCTACTTCTGACACCTCCAACAACTCAACCAACACCAAGCTCGATGGATGCTTGACCTTGCAGACTCTGACCTCCACTTCTCACATGTCTCTGAAAAGTAGTGTTTAAAAGTCTGGTCCGATCTGGTTTTTTGACCCCCTGACCATGCAACCAGACCAAAACCGGTCCTAGCAATGTTCAGAAGAGTCCTGGACTGCAACTGGACCGATTAGGACTGGTCCTGATTGGTTTTTTAGCAGTTGTGCAACCAGTTACAACTAGTTGCCTGAAAGACTGACCCCTAACCCCTGACTGAGTGAGGGTCATGCTTCCCATGAGTGAGATCAATTGTTCTATGGACTCCTAGCTACACATTACTCCTATACACAATAAAGATTGGATCACAGGATCGGTAGATATGACCTGTTTTTGGGTTGATATTGATTTAGGGGGTATACTGACCCAGATTCACTTATAACAATTCACCATATGAATTTCATGCTTCCTGTTAGTGAGATCTATTGTTCCATACACTCCTGGCTACATATAATTCCTATAGTGGGAGACATGGGGATCCATTCCTGATGAGATATAAGCATTTCTGGGTCACTTGTCATTTTTGACTGATTTTGAGTGGTATACTGATCCAGATTTACTTATATCAATTCATCAAGTGACTTTCATGACTTCTATATAAGAACTGAAGTGTTCTACATACTCATGGCTACATCTAATCTCTATAATGTGTAATGTAAAAATAAACTTTGGGTGAGAAATGAGCATTTTCGGGTTGGATATTACTTTTTGACATTGAAATGTTGATTTTAAGTGATATATGGGCCAAATAAATTCCAAAAAATATGGAAAAATCACCAAATGGTAGTATATATAGGGGGTGACTGTATACCAGTTGCAACTGGTTGCAACCAGTCTTTTACCAGTTGCCTGACTTCTTCCAAAACCAGACAACTGCAACTGGACTGGTAAAGACTGGTTGCACACAACTGACATCAGTCCAGTTGCAATCAGTTGCAGTCCAGTCCAGTCCAGTTACCAGTTGTGCTACCAGTCTACAACTGGACTTTGAAATACTACTGGAAAGCTCCTTGCTGGCCCTGATGCCCTTTCTTGATGGCCTGATCATGGGATTACTAAATATAATAATGACAATGTAACCCTCCTCCCCAACAATCTTTTTGTCAACCTCATCTCAGCAGACCTTTCCTCACTTATTGCAAAATCCTCAGAAAGCAATCCCCTTGTTCTAAACACCCTCAATGCTTTGAAGGGTGACCTTTTCTCTCCTTTAACTCCAGACTCTCTGACTGGCAATATGATGCTGGAATCCTCACCTACCAAGGACATATCTACATTCTTCGAGACCTTGAACTCTATCACTCCTTCATCGCTCAACATCATGATTCTCTTGTGACTGGACACCCTGGATACCTTCAATAAAACTTATCAACTCATCACCTCCAAATTTTGGTGGCCAGGTCTAGCCTCCTTTATCTGCTCCTATGTTACTGGATGTGCCACTTGCCAGCAGAACAAGGTCAACACCCATCCCACTGTTCCCCCTCTCTCTCCAATTTTCTCTTCCTGCACTCGCTCTTTTCAGCAGATCTCCTGCGATCTCATTACCAATCTTCCTTTCTCTGGTGGCTATGACTCTCTCTTGATCATGGTCAACCATGGCCTTATGAAGGGGGTAATTCTCTGCTCTACTGTGAAGACTGTCACCACTGAAGAGATCACCTTCCTCTTTTTTCACAAAGTGTACACCAGATTCGGCCTCTATAACAAGATTATTTCAGATTGAGGCCCCCAATTTGCCTCTGCATTTACAAAAGAACTCACCCACCTAGAAGTTGGCTACAAATTAGCTCTCTCCACAGCCTACCACCCCCAAACAGATGAAGCAACTGAGCATGTAAATCAAGAAGTCGAAATGTACCTTCATATCTTCTGTCAAGAAAACCCTAAAATATGGTACAATTTCATACCTATGGCAGAATTTGCTCACAACCACCACCCCCACTTGGTCACCAATCAATCCCTATTCTTTCTCATGATGGGATATGAACCCTCCACTATCATCTCCCACACCAAATTCCCTGCCATAGAATCATACCTTAAAGCCCTCTCCACAGCATAAGAAGAAGCCTTGGCAGCTTATAAACTTGCTCGCCAAACCATGAAATCCAGGTCCTTTCAATCCTTCTCCCCATTCAAGAAAGGCAACAGAGTCTGACTCAAAGCTTGAAATCTGAAATGCGACCTGACCTCCCCAAAATTCTCCCCCAAACAGGTAGGACCCTTCCTTATCTCAGAAGTTCTATCCCCCTTGTTTTATAAACTCCACCTTCTGAAGACCTGGTGAATCCACCCAGTCTTCCAAGTCCATGCTTCTCTTCTATCTCTCTACTACTCCATGGAAATTCATAGCCCCTGCTTCCCTCATCCCCCACCTGACCTTATTGATGGGGAAGAAAAGTACAAAATAGAACATATCTTATAACACTCCCACAACTTATGGAACAGGAAGTTCCTGATCTGATGGAAAGAATATACTGTCAAAGAAGATTCTTGGGAACCAGAGACCAACCTAGGAAATGCCAAGCATATCCTAGATGCTTATAAACAACTCCACCCCAGGGACTTCCCCAAAAACGCAAACAAACCACCCACCATTCACCACATCTTGCTAGATATGTCCTTCCAGTGTTGCAACTTTCATACCCTATCCCCTGTCTGCCATGCTCCCACCAACACTACCCTATCTAGCATCTCCGCCATCACAGCAACCTCATGACCCCCTCTTAATCTTCTTCTCTCAATGCTGATACCAGATGGGGATCACCCTCTCCTTCATTTCCTCACTCTTCTATTTCTTTTAACTCTCCTCTTTTTGCTGTACTACTGCCATTAATGTACCCCTACATGCTCATAACCTGCAAAGAGAAGATCTTAATGGCATCTACTTAGACAAACTGCATGCTTTAATCATCAATCCGAGAATGGCCATCCCACTAACCACCCACATGGAGGACCACTCTCTCTTTGAAAGCCTTTATCTATCTTACCTGTAGAACAAAAGACTCTGCCTCCTACTAGTAGTCCCTCACCTTGTTGGACCAATGGAGGTCTCTGAGGAGATCAACTGTACCCAACTTCATCTGAGGCATCATTTGCAGAACACCTTCTACCAGCTCTAGGGCCTAGAATTCATTAAAGATGTAGACAGGTACAAACGAGAGACCACCACTCGCAACATTGCTATCACTTACAACTTGAAAGACAATCCCTAACCCCAAGCTCACTGCTTCTCTGTTCACCCAACCCCCACTCTGTCTGAGTGACTCTCCCCTCCCTCTATATCTTCCACCCTTTCCACATTGTCCTCCCCCCTGGACCAAGCCAAGATCGATGCCCTTACCACTACTGAATGACTCTATATCTTCCTATCTGGAGCCGTTCCCCTTGGCTGCAATAACCCCTTATATGACCAGGCTTGCTTCTCTTGTCATCAACTTAGACACCAGAGGGTTAACTGCAACCTTTACCAATGCCCATTCTGCCTCATCTCTGCCCCCAGACATACTCAACATTGTTGCTCCAGACAACCTCCTCATACACCCTTCGCTAATAGAATCACTGCTCAACCCACCAACTTATGGCATCACTAATTCCCTCCCCCTGCTGTCCAACTCTCCTCCTCCTTGTCCTCTTCCTCCACAAGCACTTGCTCCTCCAGGTGCTTCATACACCCTATTCCCTCTTCTCGAGGCCATCCTTGTTGCCACAGATGTCCCAACTCTAGCCATTCCCCCTCCCCTAACCTCGATTATAACAATTCTATTGATGCTAGCAGATATTTCAACATCACTAGAAGTCCCTCTGGGGAATGCAGGGATCTTTATTAATAGTCTTCTGATGGTTCATCAACTCTAGTGCAGGGATAATATTACAATTTCTTCTTTTTGTCCTATGTTGCTTTACTTCCTCTCACTCCATAGTTCCTTGGACTCATGTCTTAGCTGTCTAAGCCCCATTAAGACCTTATCATTGATGGCTTACTAATCTCACCACTCCTATTGCATCTGCAGTACTTTAATCATTTTCTCTTTCATTAGAGTCTGCTCCCTTCACATCCAGATGACACATACTCTTTCCTCTTTGATTCTACTGTGATAGTTCAGCTCTTTGCCTAGACCAGCCTTTTCCATCATATATAAACCCATGTTCTCTGTCTTGTAACCTTAGCTTAGATCTACTCAACAATACACCTTGCCAGTGTCTTATATCCTCTTAGAAACCCTTGATCACTTGTCCCAAGCTCCAAGCATCTTCACCCCTTCAAATCTTTAACTTCCTCCTGACTAGTGATTAAAAGTCTGGTCTAGTCTGGTTTTTTGGCCTTCTGACCAAGCAACCAGACCAGGACCGGTCCTAAGACTTTCCTGAAGGCCTTGGATCACAACTGGACCACAACTAGACCAATTAGGACCAGTTCTAAATGGTCTTTTGATCAGTTACAACCAGTTGCAGTGCAAACTAGTCTATAGCCCCTGGCCTTGTGAGAACCATGGTTCGCACAACTGCTAACCATCATTCTACATACCCTTAGCTACAGATTACTCCCCTAGATCATTAAAACCTAATTACAGGATCAATAGTTATGGGCATTTCCAGGTCAGATGTCATTTTAGGGGGTATGTACATGACTACATATCTACCTAGATTCACTTATATAAAATCATATATTGAGTATCATGCTTTCTAGTAGCAGTGATGGCTACATTTTATCTCTATAGTAGGAGGGGGGGTAACCCCAAATTAACTGAGATAAAAATATTCTCTGGATGACATATGAATTTTTAACATAGAAAAGTGGATTTTGAGTGATATATGGCTCAAATAATGTCAACAAAATCAGGAAAATTCACCAAATATTATCCCATATGGTAGTGTGGATAGGGGGTGGCTGTACACCAGTTGCAACCAGTTGCCAGACTGGCTGCTGGACTAGACAACTGCAACTGCAGTTCAGTTGTGATCAGTTGTGATCCAGTTGCCAGTTGCATCACCAGTTCACAACTGGACTTTAAAACACTACTCCTGACAGACTAGGAGGTCCCTTGACCCTCTTTACAACTAGCAGACTCACAGTAGTTGTTTGAGGTATCGCAGCTGTGCAGTAACTCTTGTTGTATGGCCATTGCTTGGTCCTACTCGGAGCAAGTGTAACAATGAGTGCTACTAGCATGGTGAGAGAGAATATATTGAGGTTGTCTCCATTGAGATTTAGTCTGTACTCTCCTAGCATGTGAATGACTTGTCAAAGTTCAAGCCAGGAGGTTGCTGAGGGGTGTTACAGTCACTCTAAACCTTACTGACCACTTTGCTAACATCTTTGCTAACACCTTGCTGATATCTTGCTGACTATCACTATACTCTAACCATTGGTGCCCTCTCAATAACACTATCCTAATCACTCTATTTTATAGCTATTTTCCCATATTTTTCCATTGCCATTTAGACTTACTATAAGCCTAATACTTTGTTCACATAATTAGCCCCTATTTGACTTCATCCATGTGAACCAGACTATTCTACACTGTCCCAGGCCTGGCATCACTCTAGACTCATGTATGTCATTTGATTCCACATATGTTTGCCTCATGCCTATCCTACACATGTTCTTCTCATATTTACCTTCCCTCATGCCTTGGACAGATTCCCTATGATGCAGATACATTCCATGGCTATACAGCCTGGATTCCTAAACCCTCAACCCATCCAGAACCCTTGTCCCATAGTATAGTATATCTGTAGATTTACCATACACCTATACAAATAGTAGAATAGTATATAAGGGACCCTCCCAGCTCCCAGAAGGACCCAGTCTTGTCCTCTCTGGAGTTTTCCCAAGCTTCTAGTGCCCTTGACTTGCTTTTATTGTTCTTCTACAAATAACTTAAGCCTGTAAAGGTTTGGTTGTTTCAGAGGGAGTCTTTTCAGAAATTTAGAGAGATTTTGTTGCTAATTTGACATAGTCTTCAAGATTCAGTTCTGCTCGCTCTTTCTGTACTCTACTACCACTCTCATATCTGCCCTCTCCAACTAATGATAATAATGGTGATATGACAACTTCTGTGATTGTCATATTACTATTGTCCTGCCTTTTGCCTGGTCAGCACCACAAGAACTTAGCAGCCATTCAAGCCATGGTTTGCAATGAGTGATGGGCAGCTCATGCTGATACAGATCATCCAGGGATACTACATATACTTCAGGTTTGTATTCCTCTATATGCTATATAGTACAAGAAGACAGATCAACACTAGATAAGGTCCTGTATCTCATAATGGGCTCTACTACAGTTCACTAGGTTCAATAGAGTGATCAGGAATGTTGTGGAAGATAGATGATGTGATTACACACCAAATAGTTACTTGGTTTTATCAGAAGATGTTTGAGAAGCACATGATTGATTTTAAGTACATTGTAACAGTATTAAATTTTACAGTTCTAGATTGCCAATCTGAGTGCTTGATGTTCAGATTGATGTGGGTGTTTGTGGCAACCTTAACACTGGAATAAGTTGATGAGCATACTAGACATGGATACTATGTACAAGTTAGTGTACAATAGTTATACAAGGTTCAAATGGGTACCAGTGGGACTGAATTCATAAGCAATAATACTATATCCTTGATGACACTGGCATCAGTTCAGGAAGCTGAAACAAACAAGGCCAAGAAAGGCATAGGTGACATTAACAGATCAACTCCATGATACACAATGTATTTTGAATTACTTACCATATTGGATATGTTATGAATATGAATGCCCACTAGTGTCTGGACCTTGAACTGGGCAAATGTCCACTGACAGTCTAGCAAAATTTCAGTTCAAATCAAGGTTCAAGAGCCTGTGCATTACTAGTACTAGTGGTATCTCAACTCAGGTCAGACAGAAAATAAATTGTAGACTAGAAAGACATCTGCAAGTAGATAGGAAATGTTATAGATAATATCATATATGTGATGAAGTATAGTCCAAGTCACTGGTGGCATTCTATCATTGAAGTCTAAAGGTTGCAACTTACCAATAGAAACATATCAACTTATTTTGTATATCTATCATGATACCACTTACTGGTAGCATCTAGTATTTTAAAGTCTGGTCCAGTCTGGTTTTTTTAAAACCCAGAAATTCCCTGGACCACAACTGGACCACTAAAACCAGTTTTGTTTTTCCAAGCGGCAACAGCCAGTCTTCTATTGACAGTAAATTTAAGACAAGCAAGAAGCTGACAAAGTATGAGTTCAAAGTTATTCTTAAAAAAGAGTGGGATCTTGTACTTACAATACTGTAGGAAAAATAAGGTGCCAGTGTTCATGTCCAGGTATCATAGTGGCTGTAAGTATGACAGACTGTTGAGGCCTATAACCTTTGTAAAAATGCTGAAAAATTCCTTGTGATTCTCTAGCCACAGGGCCCAACTGAGAAATATTCCAGGTATTGCACTTTCAAAATAAAGCACCTGTATGACAGATGATGTGAATCAGAGACACAAAAGTTCCTGAATACACATACCTGTTCCTTGATAGAATTTGGGTAAGATTAATACATATGGAGGAAACCCATGGGCTTTTTTCTTCTATTTGACTAAAGAGTGGGCCTAGTCTAAGTTTGCTATACTACTAATAGTCTGGAATCATTTAATAATGATAGCCTTGATAGTGAGGGTCAACCTAGCTCAGACATGTGTGACATATCCTCTGTTAGCCAATAGATGTTAGTACATTATGGTGTTAGTATGTGATGTGCAAGCACTTATATATGTAGCTAACCTATCTATAAATTTCAAGTCATTAAGTCTTATAACCATAGAAATTGTTTTCTTGAGCAGTTTCAACTGGACTGGGACTGTTGATGGTTGGATTAGATTTGTATAGATTAGCAGCCCAGTTGTCTTACCTTCTTCAAACTCTTTCACCTTCTGTCAATACTTACAGTACAACCACATAATTTTACCCTGCCAAAATCAGTCAAGTGTGGTTGGAATCATTCTAGAGCTATGTACTTCCATGCAAGGACTGAAAGATGCCCTAAAAGATCTTTTCAGTTATAGCTGGTCACTTTGAGAACACTAGAAAAGGTACTACTGTTTAGTAATAGTATATTTAGCATTAATTCTAGAAATACAAATTTAAGACTCACTTTCTTGATTGCGGCTGAATGTGATTACAGCATCTAGAGAGTCTTGTAATTGAACAACATCATTTTTAGGCTCTGGCACCACAGGTAGTATATTGCTACTAGTATGGTTCTATCAACAGGAACTTGCAAATTGGCTCGTGGGATTCTTCAGAGGGATTGTGATCATAATGATTTACAAGTATTTGAGCAAGAGTACCTTCACTGCCACCATGAAATGAGGGAGGGTAAGATAGAGGGATTGAAATGGTTTGAGCAGAGTTAGACAGTATGTCATTGAACAAGCTATCAAGTGTCATATTGTTGACTGGCTGTAGTGCTGTACTGGCATAATCCTTGGAAAACTCATGAAATAAGTTATTCACAAGTCTGCCAATCATGTTCTGAGTCTTGGTATTTGTAGGCAATGTGTTAGGGAACAATAAGTCAAGACCTGCTGTGTCAAGATCCATATAGTAGGCCATGGTATTAGTAGAAGAGTTAATCAAGGTAGATTTAGTAGCTTAAGAAGTGTGTTATGAATCCCCTTCCAAAATATAATCAAATCCATAGTATACTATTTAGGAAGAGTACGCCAGATTCTAATCTCTTCAGAGTCTTCCCAATTGAGGAGATAAATGGACTACAATGTATGATCTTGTCAGCTAAAAATCCATTGAGCATCTCAATGTTGTCCTCAAATTATCTCTAGAGGATGTGTGTTAATGACCTTTGCAAATCATTAAATATACTTATCTTCATGTCATAGGGCAATGTAGCTACCAAAATTGTCTATCTGAGACCTTAGTGAGTTGTTGATGTGACAAATCTACTCACTTGTGGCACTACAAAGTAAAATGTCTAAGACTCTGCCAGTGCCAGTGAACCCAGGAACAAATACCATAGTAGGGTCATAGAGGTGATTACCAAAACTATCTGACCAACACCCTGGGAGTTGTCTATTCAAAATATACTTACTACTAGTAGAAATTAGTACCTGGAATAGCTCTTTGCCTTGCTGCCAAGGATCCATTTTATGTGCTAATCTATAACATAATATGTGATCATGATATACAATCTGGGCCTTACCATCTCAAAAGAGTGACTGTAACAAACTTGAAAGTCATCAGATTCTGTGTGTGGAACCTGCATATATGTTTGCTTGTGAAGTTGGCATACAATACCACTAGTATGACAAGTCCAATGGACAATATGTGTGGTTCAAATTGGAGAGCACCATAAGGCACTAACAAGATGACTCAAATTATGATCTCAAACTCTTAAATTATCAAATGTATTAATAGATTCAGATACCAAGATAAGAAAGAAGTCTAGAGAGATGTGGATATTCCACTTTTAGACAAGATCATACTGGTTGCTAATACTGGAATCTAGTAAGTATCAGCTGTGAACTCAAAAAGGTGATAAAAGTGATAAACTTAGGAGGATTATTTTGCTCCTGACTGTTTTAAGCAGATCTTGAGTTTACAGCTTGGCCATCAGTGAGGTTAGAAGGAGTATGTTAAATGGACTCAAAAGACTGTAACTTGTTTGATATGAGAGATTACCATAACTGTCTGGTTGAACTCTAAGCAAGCTGTTGGTGAAATGTGCCTATGAGGAAAGCTACTAGTATACTCAGTTCCAATAGTTCACAATTGAATAAGTGAAGTCAAATAATAACTCATTACTTACCCCTACCTGCCTCTCTAGTCTTTGGAGCTTGAAGATTGCTCTAGAACTTGGCCTATTATGATGCTTATGGACCCCTCCCCATATGCTAGCATGCAATCTCCTAGCATGATTCTCATTCAGTTACTTCCCCCTTTCTCATCTTGCTATTTGTTACACTTGCTTTGAGTGAGATCAAGTAGTAACTTGTACAACAAGAGTCACTGCACAGCTGCAATACCTCAAACAACTACTGTGAGTCTGCTAGTCATGAAGAGGATCAAGGACTACCAAGTCTGTTTGGTAGGAGTTGAGGGTTCAAAGGGTTGAAGGTACTTGGAGCTTGGAACAAGCAATCAGGGAGAATTGAGAGGATACAAGACAAGATGTACTGTCAAGTAGATCTAAGCTAAAGTTACAGAGTGGAGAACATGAGATTTATATAGTATGAAAGGGGTGGTCTGAGCAAAGAGTAGAACAGACATAATAAGACCAAAAGGAAAGGGAACACATCATCTAGGTGCAATGAAAGCAGATTCTAATAGAAAGGAAATGACTAAAGTACTACAGATATGATCAGAGTGGTGGAATTAGTAAGCCAGTGACAATAAGGCCTTAATGGGGCTTAAATAGTAAAGGCATGAGTCCAAAGAAAGAACTATGAGGCAAAGATAACTAAGCAGTATAGGTGAAATGGAGCAGGAAAATCATAACACTATTCCACACATTTGTTTACTCTGGTCCTCTCCTGCTTGACCAAGACTATCCCACAAGCTTCTGACATACATATGTCATATCTTCAAGCCAGAAATCATATATCAGTAGAAGATGAATCTACCCCCAGTGTAATTATGTCATCCAAGTCCAATCCAGAAATTCATATGCTACTTGACTTGATATATTCTATTATACTGCTGATAGCATCTCTGGCTTGATGTCTACATATTTTCATTTCTGAAGTTGTCTCTATCAGACCAACCTCTCATATATAAAGAGATGATCCAATGCTAGTCCTAGGCTGGTGAAGAGAGAACTTGCAAAGTAGACATTTGAAGCCATGGAGTAGGAACTCAATGACTATGCAAGTGACATCATCAAGATCATTGATCAATTAACCTACTTGTTTTTCCTTGATAAATATCTCTCCCTTTTGGCTACCAAATTCAGAACTCACAAATAGATTACACAAATTTTATTACAATATGTAGATTTGTACACTACTCACATTAGAACTATCAGCCAAAATTTACAAGCCATGTAAGTGCCAGACTGTTCTCAGATTGCTTTGCTTCTAGTCATTCTTGCTAGTGCTAAGTATGTCAGGTTTGTACTAGTAAAAGTGACACTAGCTCAAGTTTCCTTCCATATAAGTATCTCTTCAATGATTTTTTTGGTTGTATTATTTATATATGTATGATTCCTTAGTATCATATGCATGTAGTGTTGCCTTTAAATTGACCTTGAATAAAGTTGTGGGAACAACTTGACATCTTGCTCATAAATGCTTCAAAGCTTTGATCCTGACTCCTCAGGCTAAAACACCAATACACATGCATGATTCAAAGAACTTAAGCCCTGTGTGCATACTACATCAGGTTACCACCATGACAACTTCAATGAAGATGCCAGGCTGCTCTATACTGATTTATCCAAAAAGTTCACTAGGGGACTGGTCAGGGATCAGTCTAGATCCCAGTCTCTGAGTCTAATGAAATGCATTGGTTACCAGTATGTCTTAGTGTTGTATGTAGTTTGGTCATATTTGTGAACACCCAACTTGACTGCAGTGAATGTGACTGCATGTCTAGTATGTGTTCAAGTGCCCAAGTACTATATACATTATAACTAGTAACTGCTTCAAGTTTGACATGCTACCAGTTGAGTAGTAGACGATTGGACTGGCAATCATTTCATCAAACAATACCGACACCAGCATTGCATCCGCAGAGTATTAAAATGCAGAGCCTGTTACGTCTGGGCCACCCCCGAGTACCTCCAAAAAGTTACCACCTCCACAGAACTCACCGCTCTGGCTGAAGCCAAGAAAGAAAAGAAAACCCTACCTCCAGAATATGCTGAGTTTGCTTCAGTCTTCAAAAACCCCAAGACTACCCTACCACCCCCCCGAACCTATGACCACCCCATCAACTTGAAGCACTCCTTCGAAGCAAAGATTGGGAAGATGTACCCCCTCTCCCCCGAAGAAAGGAAAGCCACCGATGAGTTCCTTGATGAACACCTTGCTTCAGGAAAAATCCGCCCATCCAACTCCCCCCAGGCATCCCCTTTCTTCTTTGTAGGGAAGAAAGATGGCGGTCTCAGACCATGCCAAGATTATTGCCATCTGAACCAGCACACCATCCGTGACGCCTATCCCCTACTCCTTATCTCAGACCTCATCGACAAGCTCAAAGACGCCAAACTATTCACCAAGACTTGGATGGATGTCTGATGGGGATATAATAACATCCGTATCAAAGATGGAGACCAATGGAAGGCCGCCTTCATCACCCATAGAGGCCTCTTTGAACCTACCATCATGTTCTTTGGGCTCACCAACTCCCCTGCCACATTTCAGCGATTCATGAATGATTTCTTCCGGGACATGATCGCCAAAGGATGGCTTGTGATCTATATGGACGACCTCCTTATCTTCTCAGAAAATGCAGAAGAACATACCCTATGGACCCAACGTGTCCTTGCTCGAATGAAAGAATTAGATCTCCACTTGAAATTAGAAAAATGCACCTTTAACACCTCTGAAGTGGAATACCTCAGAGTTGTCATTAAACAGGCATTGTTGCCATGGACCCAGTGAAAATGGAAGGAATTGCTGAATGGCCTACCCCAACGAAACTCAAAGACGTCCAATCCTTCTTAGGGTTCACCAATTTCTACTGATGATTCATTCCTAACTACACCAACATCGCCTGACCCCTCAGGCTTGACCTCCTGAAAAAGGACCTCCCCTGGCACTGGGACTCCCCCCAACAAATTGCCTTCAACACTCTAAAGAAGGAATTCACCTCTGACTGAATCCTCACCCTTCCCGACTCCTCCAAACCTTTTGCCATCGCCACTGATGCATCCCTTGTTGCCTCGGGAGGAATACTCCTTCAAGCAGATCTGAATGGCGATTGGAAGCCATGCTCCTACCTCTCCTAGTCCTTCTCCCCTGCTGAACGAAACTATGACATCTATGACTGAGAACTCCTCGCAGTCATCCACTCTCTGAAGGCATGGAGACAACAGCTCCACCCACCCAGTCACAGTCTTCTCCGACCACAAAAACCTCACCTACTTCTGACACCCCCAACAGCTCAATCGACGCCAAGCCTGTTGGATGCTTGACCTGGTGGACTTCAACCTTCACTTCTCCCATGTCCCAGGAAAACTGCTCGCTGGCCCAGATGCCCTATCTCGCCAACCAGACCATGGCAACACTGAATGCGACAATGACGACGTCACCCTCCTCCCAGATGACCTCTTTGTCAACCTTATCTTCACCGACCTCTCCTCCCTCATTGCGAAATCCTCAGAAGACGATCCCCTCATCTTAAACACCCTCAACACCATGAAAGGCGACCTTCCCCCTTCCTTCAACTCACGACTCTCTGACTGGCAATTCGACGCTGGCATCCTCACTTATCAAGGATGGGTGTATGTTCCCCCTGACCCTGATCTTTGTCGCTCCCTCGTCCAGTGCCACCATGAGAGTCCTCCACTGCCGGACACCCTGATTACCTCAAAACCCGCCAGCTTGTTGCCTTGGAATTCTGGTGGCTGGGGCTTGCATCCTTTGTCCACTCTTATGTCGCTGGTTGTGCAACTTGCCAACAAAACAAAGTCAACACGCATCCCACCATTCCCCCCCTCTCCCCAATCTCCTCTTCCTGCACCCGCCCCTTCCAGCAGGTCTCCTGCAACCTGATCACAGATCTCCCGCTCTCTGCCGGCTATGATTCTCTGTTGGTCGTGGTCGACCACAGCCTTATGAAGGGGGTAATTCTCTGCCCTACTGTGAAAACTGTCACCGCAGAAGGGATCGCATCCCTCTTTTTCCACAAAGTATACCTCCAATTCGGCCTCTATGACAAGATCATCTCAGACAGAGGTCCCCAGTTTGCCTCAGCTTTTGCTAAAGAACTTGCTCACCTCATCGGATACAAATTGGCCCTCTCCACCATCTACCACCCACAGACTGATGGGGAAACTGAATGAGTAAATCAAGAAGTTGAAACATACCTTCGCATCTTCTGCCAAGAAAACCCAGAAACATGGTCCAACTTCATACCCATGGCAGAATTCGCTCACAACCACCACCCTCACTCCGTCACTAACCAATCTCCGTTCTTTCTCATGATGGGCTACGAACCCCGCCCTCTCCCCACCATCATCACCAACATCAAACTCCCTACTGTAGAATCGCGCCTTAAAGCCCTCTCCGCTGCCCAGGAAGAAGCCCTAGCTGCGCACGAACTTGCCCGTCAAACCATGAAATCCCGCTCCTTTTGCTCCTTCTCCCCATTCAAGAAGGGCGACAAAGTCTGGCTTAGGACCCTTCCTTATCACTGACTTCTTATCCCCCTTATCCTATAAACTCCAACTCCCAAAGACCAAGTTGGCGAATTCACCTGGTGTTCCATGCTTCCCTCTTATCTCCTTATCGCTCCATGGACTCGGAGATACATGGTCCGTGCTTCCCTCAACCCCCACCTGACCTTATTGATGGGGAAGAAGAATATGAAATAGAACGCATCTTACGACATTCACGAAACCCGCAGAACAGAAAGTTCCTGATCCAATGGAAGGGATACACGGCTGAAGAAGACTCCTGGGAACCAGAAGCCAACCTGGGAAATGCCAAGACTACTCTTGACGCTTATAAACAACTCCACCCCAAAGACTTCCCAAGAAAAAAAAACATTAACAAGCCACCCACCATTCATCATGTATCTCTTGATATGTCCACCTTCCACAGTTGCAACTCGCACACCCCATCTCCCATTTGCAATGTTCCCACCAACCCCACCCCATCCTCCGTCTCCTCCATCACTGCAACCTCATGACCCCCTTCTTGATCTTCTTCAGTCGATGCTGATACCGGATGGGGATCCGTTTCCCCTTCCTTTCCTCGCCCTTCTGTTTCTGTTAACCCTCCTCTTCCTGCTGTAATGGCAGTCGACGTACCCCTGCATGCACACAACCTTCGGAACAAAGACCCCGATGGCGTTTACCTAGATGAACTACACGCCTTGATCATCAACCCAAGGACTCAGCGATGGCCATACCTTTGACCAATCACATGGACGACCGCTCTCTCTTCAAGAGCCTGTATCTATCGTACTTGCAGAACGAGAGACTCTGCCTCCTAGTCCCTCATCTAGTCAGACCGATGGAGGTATCTGAAGAGATCAACCATGCCCAACTCCATTTGAGGCATCATTTACAGAATGCCCTCTACCAACTTCAAGGGCTGGAATTCTTCAAGGACGTGGACAGGTATGAACGCAAAACCACCGCTGGGCGCATCACCATGACCTACTGGGAAGATCCCTTTCCTGACCCTGCATTCCCCACACCCATGTCTGCTCAGCCCCCCACACTGGTCGAATGCCTCTCCCCTCCCTCCGTACCTTCCACCCCCTCCGCCTCATCCTCCCCTCTGGAGCAAATCGAAATCGATGCTCTCACCGCTGCTGAGCGAATCCATGCCTCCATGTCTGGAGCCATTCCTCTCCACCCCAACCACCCATTATACAACCAGGCCTGCTTCTCCTGTCACCGACTCGGGCACCAGAGGATCCATTGCCCCCTCTACCAATGCCCATTCTGCCTCGTCGATGCCCCAGGCCACAATCAATGGCACTGCCCCAGGCAACCCGCTCACACCCCCCTCATCAATCAAATCTCTTCTCAGCCCACCAGCCAATGGTGCCACTGATCACCACCTCCTCCCGTCCGACTCTCGTCCTCCTCCTCGTCCTCCTCCGCAAGTACCCGGTCCTCTAGGCGTTCCATATGCCCTATTCCCCCTCCTCATGGTCGTTCCCATGTCTATGGATGCACCCACTTTACACCTTCCCCCTCCCCTGACTGTGACTTTGACGATCCCACTGACTCTTTTGGATATTCCAATATCACTGGAAGTTCCTCTGGGGAATTCAGGAGTCTTTACTAATAGTCTTCTGATGGTTCATCGACCCTAGTACAGGGGTAATGTTACGATTGATCTTTTGATTGTTCTTTTGTTACTCTATGTCGCTTCACTTCCTTTTGCTTCATAGTACTTTCCTTGGACTTGTGTCTCAGCTGTCTAAGCCCCATTGAGACCTTACCATCGATGGCTTACTAATCCCACTGCTCCTATCGCATGCGCAGTACTTTAGTCTTTCTTTCTTTGTCAGGATCTGCTCCCATCGCACATAGGTGACATGTCTCCTTCCCTTTTGGTCCTATTGTGTCAGTTCTGCTCTTCGCTCAGACCTCCCCTTGTACTATAAAGACCCATGCTCTCCCTCATGTAAACCCAGCTCAGATCTACTCGACAATACACCTTGTCTTGTATCCCCTCTGAACCTCTTGATTGCTTGTCCCAAGCTCCAAGCACCTTCAAACCTTCAAACCCCTCAACTCCCTCCAGACAGACTTGGAGGTCCTCTGACCCTCTTCACAACTAGCGGACTCGCAGTGGTTGTTTGAGGTATTGCAGCTGTGCAGTGATCCTTGTTGTACGAGTCATTGCTTGGTCTTACCCGGAACAAGCGTAACATTTTATGCCTGTATTGGTTGACCAAGTCATTGTTTAACTTGTGTTTGACCTTTACAATGATCTAGACTTTTGGCTCATTTCAATGTCCAAGTGCTCATACTATAAATTGAGTCCCACTTCAGATAAGTACATAGTGACTCAGGTGAATTTTGAGTTGTGAAGGTGCCATCTCTAGGTAGGGTTACATTACAACAAAGTATCTCAATAATACACAGGATATTTGCATAGGGTCAGAACCTGGCTTCCCTTGATGATGAGCATATGGACCCTCCTTGATAGTGTTTTAAAGTCCAGTCTGGTCCAGTTTTCCACACTCCAAATAAGGCAATTGGACCAAACCAGTTTTTTTTTAAACTTAGAAATTCCCAGGACCACAACTAGACCACTAAAAACCAGTTTTTTTAATGTTAGCTCAAAAAAAGACTGGTTCAGACTGGTTGCAACTAGTCTTAAAATAGGGGCTAACTAATAGCTTCTGATCCACCTAATTTCTATGTAATTTGGTTCACACAGTAAGAAGTTATGGCCATTTTATTGTCAAATACCCCTCCAGATGAGATATACCTATCAGAATTAATTTTTTGTGACTGATTACTGTGGGAATCAGGCTTAGTCATAGTGAGAACAAATATAGTACACACTTAAGGCTAGATGCTAACACCTGGATCTAGTTGATCAACCCATAAATGACTGAGATATAGCCATTTCCAGGTCATATGCTATAGATTAGATCTACAGAATGATCATATGGTGTAAAAATTAAAAATAAATTCCTAAAAATCTGGAAAAATTGTGCTAAATACAGAAAAATCAGGGCTTTCAGGGGGTGTCATTGGTGGCACCAAAAGACTGGTTGCAACTGGTCTTTTTGCAATTTTTTGATTTTTGAAAAAAGTAAAAAGACAATAACTGCTTTATTTCTAAAACTAAAAGACTGGACCACTCAGGAGTGGTCCTAATTGGTTTGGTTTGGTTTGGTTGTGGTTTTTGAGTGGTTCTAGAACTGGACCTTTAAACACTATCAGGTAAGACACTGCTACTTAGTACATGATACTTGCTTACCTCTGACACATGTTTGACGGTGAAAGGGAGTTCAGTATCACTCATTGTTACAATTTCTTCTTTAGTGCCCTATGTTGTTCTACTCCCTTTATTCCATAGTTCCCTCTATTGGACTTGTGTCTTAGCTGTCTAAGCCCTATTAAGACCTTATCTTCCCTGGCTTACTAATTCCCCATTCTGATCGCATCCACAGTACTTTAGTCATTTCTATGTCATCAGGATTCACCATCATATCTAGGTAATGCACCTCCTCCCCTTTTGGTCCTTTTGTGACAATTCTGCTCTTCATTTGGACCACCCCTTTACTTGCTATATAAAGCCTATGTCTTTTAACCTATAACCTTAGCTTAGATCTACTTGACAATACACCTTGTCTTGTATTCTCTCAAAATCCCTTGATTGCTTGTCCCAAGCTCCAAGCACCCTTCAAACCTCAAACCCTTGACTCCTCCAGAGACTTAGAGTTCCCAGACCCTCTTCACAACTAGCAGACTTGCAGTGGTTGTTTGAGGTATTGCAGCTGCATAGTGACCCTTGTTACAAGTCATTGTTTGATCCTACCCAGTGGAGCAAGCATAACATGTACAAGTGACTCAAATTTTGCTAATATAGGGTGATACATACTTCTGTTATTACAGTAAAGTACCCAACTAACCCATCCTCTCTCCATAGGGTTCTTTGATTGTCAATCAGAGTTAACTAATAGCCAATCAGAATGAACACTCAACATGAGTAAAGCATGCTTGAATTCATAGTCAAGTCTTTCCTCTAAAAAACAAAAAAGTTAAACTATATATGTGCTTATATTCCAGACCTGTTCACCTTTATCAAATACAGTATCTATCTCTTCTAATAGTACATCCATAGTTTTAGGATATACTATAATAGCCTTAGTGCAAAGTTTGACACAGAAATTTTCAACCAACAAAAGTGCACAAGCATAAAGCTGTATGCACAATAAAAACTATGCATAGGATATAACCTTCATGTGATGACTTCCTGTAAGTAAGATATCATTTTCCCAATGATAAAATTAAAGGTCCTACAGTGGATCATTAGACATTATTCATGCCAGCTGTGAGTGATGAACCAATTTGTCATGGTTGAGATTGAAACACCTTTGGATCAGAAATCAAAGGCATGATCTATAAGACCTGATAAAATGTTCTAATAACTCCATTACAATATGAACTGACCTTGGGTGGATAAAGCCATAGAATTGGCTCTCAACTTAAAAGACCTAAGTAAAGGTTGAACTGTGTGATGAACCACATACCTGTAATCAAACCCAATATTGAAAATGACCATACAAATAATGACTACTTGAGGAGTTGTCAGAATGTCAATATACATTCACTATCCAGTAAGGCCAAGGGCAATGTGCCCATCTATATAGATTGGTCAGAACAATGTCAAGCTTGCTTATCACAATAATCTGTATGATGACAGCATCTGACAGTAGGGTAATTCAGCAACTCTAACAGTCTACCAGGTATCACCTGAAAGTAAAATCTAAACAGGTAAGGAATAGCAGTTAGAATTGATATACAGTAGAATAGTGCTAAGTATATAGATGATGGCATTGATCTCCATCATTAAAATGATATCATATTCAAACCATCCACTAGCAGTCAGTTTTTACTTTCAATCATAGTATAATAGACTTAAGTGGACCAACCTACTCTCAAATACAAAGGCTAGCATGCAATATCAGTATGAACCTTGGAGATTTAGTATATAAATACTCATACACATAATAGAAAATCACTGAGTGAATGTACTTGAGAATGAATAGTATGCCTCAAAGACAGTGCAATCATGTATCATTTATTCCATTCTTGAAATCATAAGATCCTCAATCCTGCACTATTAAGTCAGGGACTAGAACACACCAGTTGAGCAACTTGAAAGATCTGAGATGACATCACAAGCAGGACACAATATTTATACTTCTTCCATATGATAGCATATCTATGACCCTCATCAAGCTCCCACTATAGAGGAAAATAAGCCATGATATGGACAGATGTCACTGGTAATCACAGACAAACTTACTTTAGAAATGACTATCTCTTTGATTTCTTGAAATTCTGCTTGTACAAGAATATCATTAAGTCACCACCATGCAAATCCACAAAGACACACATTCTAGCCTCATCTTGGTCAGTATCAATCTGAGAATCACCTGAGAAACAGTATCAGTATTGCAAGTAAACAGTTATGAAAGGTTAGTATAGAATAAAGGGGGTTTTTAGGGCCACTTATGATAAAAGGCCAACACTAGAGCCACTGATAACATGGCCAACAATCATGATGTAAAAACCTAGGGTGAATGTCTAAATGGTACTGCTAATGATAAACATAAGAGCACTGACAAACAGTATCCCCTTTCAACCAATAATATCACCCACATAGCCAGCAGCAAATTGAAAATTGTTTAAAGTAAGGACCAGTGAAATGCTGGCAGATGAGTAAGACACAAAACTGCAGATACAAGAAGAACAGCTCACCTTGATTGTAACCAAACTCTGAGAGAGAAGTCAGTGAGGAAGTAAGAAAATTGAAGAGACAAACCAAGAAGACATCAAGAGATGGATGGACTACCCAAATCCTTGACATTATTCAGTCTCCTATTGGCAAGTAGTATTAATCCTCCTCTACCCAGGCTGACTCAAAGTTGTCCCAAAAAACTTTATACCTTCATTCCATTGTAGTAGAACATCCAACTTGAATATTGCTCATCAATGCTGTGTATTTGCCAGTGAGAAGAGGTTCAGGTGAGTACTCAAAGTATGAACTGAGAGAGTAAGAACCTCTAATTCACAGACTTGGAGACAAGGCAAGTTTGTAATCATCTTGTTATCAAAGTTGAAAGGATCTGTCATGCTAGGTTCAAGTTACCATTTCCACAAGTTGTCATGTTTTAGAGTATGATAATGGAAGCCACTCAATCACAGACTTGAAGACAAGATTTGTTCTAGTCATGTGATGTCATTCTGCCACTATATCCCATGGTGTACCTGATTTCATTCATAGTCAACAAAACATGAATCAGCATCCCTGTCAGTATGTCATCCATGACTAACTGTACTAATATCATGATCAAAGTTCAGAATTATCACAAGTTATAAATACTTCCTCATAGCTTATATTTGTGATCATCTCTTACATTGTGACCATCAATGCTATAATTAGAGCATATATATAATCTCTGTCACTGTGTACAATGTTAGACACTTCTAGCACATGCTTGTCAATTCTCTCAGAAATTTGTCACTGGTCAGTGACCATACCCATAAATTATTGTAGAGATTGTCATTTATGCAAACTTCCTAGCTGGTAGACAATTTCCATCATGGATAATAGAAATGATGAGGCCATGACTAGGTTGATTGGATAAGCTATACTCTACCATATCACCCAATATATGTATATAAGATTATCTCATGTGTTCTATCAGAATGATATTTGTGACATATTTTTTGTTGTTGGTAAGTTCAGATAATGTCAGATAATTCCATCTACAAAAATCACAGATTTCCTGATGCACTATATGGTATTGGCAGATCTTAACAATGTTACCAAAAGACTGTGAAGAACTGGGTAGAAGAAATGCTAGACTATGCAGTCTTGACACAACTGGAACTCTATGGCCCAAAAAGGTTGGTTTGCTGATGTTTATCAATCCTATAGATGTGCTCAAAGACTGCCATATAATCCCTTTTTTGCCAAAAGATAGCTACATCCTGATGGGATTGTGATATCCTATTGTACAGGTAATGCAGACAATTGGAAGTGTTACTATATCAATCAGCAGGTTCTTGTTCTGATCACATGATTTAATCTGCTAAATATATGTCTTAGATCATTGATTGTGATATGACCATGTACTATCAATGGGGACTCAGCATCAGACATACATATTTGTACAATGATCCTCTAGTACCAATACCTGGAGCATGTTCAGACTTGCTGACAGACTCAGAGTCTTATCTTCCTGTTTACTTCAGTAATCTCACTCAAATAAAAACATGGTAGATCATGTTGAGGAAGATGTCAATGGCTCAGAATACTCTAGTGACCCCAAGTTGGAGCTCAAACAGGTCAAGTCTGAGTCTGAATCTACCATTGGAGATTATACTGATATGAATGGATGGAATGATCTGGACCTGAATGTATTTATGTGGTAGGGGCCTACACCCACTTATATCCACTGTAATTACATATCTTTAATTATATACTTCTATCTAGCAACATGTTAATTCACATGCACATCAATGTGTTCTAATCATGTGTTACTAGGCATGATTTCAAATACTTTACTATTTCATTTTACTTTACCTTGTTCATGAATACAGATGATTCTCATCAGTGGCATGAGTGAGGCCCAAGCATATCAACCCTTTATATTATGGATATAAATTCTAGTTTAATCTGTTGTGATTTGCATGTAGTTGCCATGACTGTGATCATGAAGTAACCCAAACTTGAACTCAGATCATATCCATCACACCCTATGCCAGGTTGACCAAGGCTACAACTACCCTAGACTATCACTGCCATTCTTGTGACTTTATGACATTATCAATGTTGCCTGTTCAAGTTCCAATTGACTGAACTTGAATATGATATCCAATTTCTCATAGTCTGGAGAAAAAATCATCTCCATACTGGCAATTACTCTGGACTCTATTCTATTCACTTAATCATAACTTAAACACAGAGTGATACACTCTGTACAAGTCTCAGAGCCACTAATACTAGCAGACACTGGCATACTCTGATCTGTGGCAGACATAAATTCAAGTTGGTTATTTGGAATGCTAGTGAGAGAAAACTTAGGTCAGCCATCCATTAATTTTTGGAAGCGTTCATAGGATGGTCACATCTGGTGTCTTGGTGAATGGAGTAGGGGTCCATTGCTTCTAATTTTCTTTTTTGTCAACCATTGCCATGCCTCAAAATTTCTCACACCAATCTCATTACACTGCTGTAAGCTTCAGGGCCGGGCTGGTTGGGCTGAGGGCTTGGACTCCAACTCTCTCCAAGTCGAGATTGTAGCAGCACATCCAAATCTATTTGGTCACCATGAACTCCAGGGAATCTACATCCACGTCTAGATCAGTAGTCTCAGCAGTTGCCTCCGAAACATTTGGTGCCACTAGCAGCAAATCAAGTGGATCGCCAGGTAAGGATAAGCTATTCATAGTCTGTTTACGTTCCTGTTGAAACTCCAGAACAAGCAACAAGGGTGTCAGTACCTACCACAGACCTTGTCAACAGACAGTCTACATCCACCATTTCTGTAATGTCAGACTCAGGCTGGGAGGTTGGCTTGGGAGCATTTGGAGCCAGCAAATCTAGCAGGTCTCCAAGTACAGCATTTTCTTTGAATTAGTTCATGTTTTTTACTAACTTATTTTCTTTCTGAAAATTTAGTGGAACCAGCAGAACAAATGCTGGCCAACATTGAAGACCGTGTCTCCTGCTTGGAAAATGGGGCGTCTGCACAGGCGCAAGAAATGCGGAAAGTTCTTTCCCGAATTGGAGATATTCAAAAAACTATGGTCGTGACTCACTCCAAGGAGTCAAACCTCCTTCAAGACTTCATGAACGAGTCTCGTAATGGCCTACTCCACATGGAGGATCGCCTCTCACAGCGTCTAAAGACCGTGGAAGAAGGGGTGCAAGACTTGCAACGCAGCCAGGTGTCACAAACTGGAGTATTTGATCGCATTCTGATTGCACTCCAGTCACTTGCAAATATATGGGGTTCCCGGCAGACCACTCAGGCTGACGAGGCCAGCAATGCTGCCTAGCAAAGATGAGACTTTGTGTCCTGCACTCACCGCAATTGATATGGTTTTATGTAACTATGATCATACTCAGGTTGTACACAGAGCAAACGAGGTCGATTACTACATCATATTCCATGTTATGCTGCAATTTTATCTTGTTGTTTTCTGTACAACTGGATGTGCCCAGTAACCATAATGACTCCTTCGTGTTGAACATTGATGCGATGGTTTGGTTGTTGTGACCCTCCAAAGCATGCTTCACTCAAGGGCAGATTGGTCATTCAAAGCGGTCAACCGGATTGACCAGCCAACTCCTTCGCATGGCCGTGCTGCCCAATATCTTTCTTCATCTTGCCCCAGAACAATGCTGTTTGACGCATCCGTAAGTACTTTCCGGTGTTACCGCTGAGTATGATACTACCAGCGCAAACTATTCCCTCGATCCGACCGCGTGACGGTCAAAGGCACCGACTTTCATCCCACTGAGCCTTGGCTACTCACTGGCCCTTACAATGGTTCGGTGAACATCTACAACCATGAGACAGGCACATTAGTGAAGATGTTCGAGGTGTCCAACGTTCCTATTCGCTGTGCCAATCAAGTTCATTTCATGCAAAAACTGGTTTGTTGCTGGCTCGGACGACTTTCAGCTCTACAACACTGATGAGAAAGTTACCTCGTTTGAGGCCCACCCGATTACATTCGATGCCTTGTAGTACATCCAACGGCGAGTACTATCTTGACGGGCAGCGATGACATGACCATCAAGGCTTGGGATTGGGATAAACAGTGGAAATGCATCCAGGTGCGTCTTCTCCTTTCCTTATATGCAGACCATGCTCAGTACTTTTTCTTCATTTTGCCAGGTATATGAAGGCCACGTACACTACATTACAACATTACTTTTAACCCCAAAGATGCCAACGTGTTTGCTTCTGCTTGTCTCGATCGGGCAGTCAAGATAGGGTCCCTTGGTTCTGGGACCGCTAACTAGTAACTTCACGATGGACGCTCATGATAAGGGTGTCGACTATGTCAATCTCTACTCTGGACTTGGTAAACCCTACCTTGTGATGACCGGGGACGACAAAACGATCAATGTATGGGATTACTTGAGCAAGAGCTCCGTCCAAACGATGGAAGGTCATGCTAATAACCCCTCTTTCGTGGTGTTCCACCCCAATTTGCCCATTATCATCAGTGGAAGCGAAGATGGGATGGCCAAGATCTGGAACAGTAATACTTATCGATTAGAAAACACGCTGAGCTATGCATTGGAGTGGGCGTGGTGTGTGGCATTGCGAAGAGACGCGAATGAGGTTGCTGTTGGATTCGGTGAAGTATCAAGGTGCGTGTATGCATGTCACCGCCATTACTCATCTCAGCCCCATCATTTAGCTTGGTCGGGATGAGCCAACATTTAGCATGGATCCAACCGGAAAACTCATTTATACGCGTAATCAAGTTGTTCTCTCAGGGAACCTGCAGAGTCTCTCGGACGACACGACTGCAGAAGGAAACCACACCTCTCTCTCGATCAAAGAACTGGCTTGACAGAGATCTTTGCCACGAATCTTATTCACTTCCCCAACGGGCGGTTCGTGACGCTGGCAGTTGTCGGGGACGGCGAGTACATCATATACATGGCGCTTGCACGGAGAAACAAGTCTTTTGGAGACAATCTATCATTTGCATGGGAGGCGATTCAAACACATACGCGGTATTGGACAGCAAACTAAAGTTGGAAGTTTACAAGAGCTTCAAAGAGAGAGGTGGTGCAGGGATGAAAGGTTCAGGTAGCTGGACCATCGATGGGTTACAAGGTGGCCCACTACTGGGTGCACGAGGGAAGGGACTTGACGTTTTTTTTGGGATTAGGAGAGTGAAGGGATTGTTAGGTGGAGGGACGTCGACGTTAAAAATGTGGGCTCTTATTCCAGTTTTCGAAGAGGTGTTTACCAATACTGTCCGAAGATCTGCTGGTCAGGAACAGGGTCCCTGGTAGCAATCACTTGTGATGAGTCGTTTTATATTCTGCGTTTTGACCGGGGTGCATATCAGGCAAAACTCGAGGGAGGTGTCGAGATCACAGATGAGGGGTTGAAGAGGGATGTGAGGTCTCAGATAAGTGACTGTAGTTTCCTACGATTGTGCTGGTTCACATCTAACATTACTTGTAGCGTCATGACGGCAAAATGGGTTGGAGACTGTTTTATTTATACAACGGCAGGTAACCGAATCAACTATTTCGTTGGCAATGAGTCCTATACCATTAGCCCATCAGATATGTATATTACATTTCTTGTGCTCCTTTCATCTCCACTAACCTTATGGCTGTAGTCCACTGTACTTCCTTGGTTACATACCTGCACACAATGAACGTCAAAATGGCAAAAAGTCTCAATCTTAACTTACCGGCGTGATCTGACACCACTTACAGAATTCTGGCAGCTTCTAATGACGAATTTACTATGTATAACTTCCAAGACGGAACTAAGACTAACGGGTTGGGCAATCTTCCGGCATTTCCATTTGAGGATCAGCTGGTCGGAAATTGCGACCAACCCATCCAAAAATGGTAGACTCCTGAGCTTTTACGGCGCTCACACCAATGTCTGCTACATGACCCATTCAATCGCCAATGACATCAGCTGTGCCCCGTGCACAAGTGTTGCGCATAGGACCTTTCATCATTAAAACGCGTACGCAACCCACTCGCAGGGTGGAGGCGTCTCGAAAGGGTAAACCTTAAAAGTCGGGTATATTCACATCCAATGCTTGCCGTCTTGATCATAACAAACCTGCAAGGAGGGTGACCTATGGCTCTCTAGTGCCAGTGCATACCACGGATGCGAGAAACACTAACGTTGAGTCCATGATCGGCTTGACGTCCTTAGCCTCACCCCCCGTTCGGAAGTTATGCAAACAGTAAGTAATTCCTTCACCGGAAGGAATACCTGAGTAGGTGTAATGTGGATTCTTCGGGTGAGTTCGGATAGTTGGGGTTTCGATGAAAGGGATCTAATCAATGGGTGTGTAAATAACGACACCACTTCGGAAGAGTTCAGTTGAGGCTGGGAATAACGCAAGGTCAGTAGTCACAACATGGGAGACAAGGGCACGTGAGAGCAACTAGTACCTGAAGGCCGTGGTCAGCAATGAGGACGACAGGCAACCGTAGTAACATCAAGGACGATGAGCTTGTCAAACAGTTAAAGCAACAGGTTTCGGTGCGTATGGTGTGACTAACGTCTCTCCCCTTGCAAACAACAGTTCCAGCATGCGCAACAACGGTAGACATTCTTTGTCCTGTGGCAATCCGACCTACGAAACTAGAATGTTCATTAATTGGTCGACAACAAAAGTAACACCGAAAAAAACACGTACCTCCTCAAGCGCTTCGTGCCTCTATATCGCATCATGTCAGAACACTCCAGCCTAACACACTCCAAGCTATTTGGGGAGCAGTCTTGTGATTGGTGTCGTTTCGACGATATATACGAAAACAGCGACATGGGGATCACGGATAAGGGCATCGCATCGAGAGGCGCTCGACGCCGAGGACCGTATATAGTTTCTTGGGAACGTGGCTAATCTTGTTCGTCAAGGCAAGGTCGTCCACAGCAACACCATGGGGGTGGGCACCACGTTCAAGGACTGGAACATTGGAAATAGAGGTAAAGGCATCCCTTGCGTCAGCCTCTGCGAACTGGATGCTACCCAGGAGCAGGATAGCAGCGAGGATAGTAAAAGTAGATGACAAGTGCTTTGGCTTGGGGTTGAGTTTGCGCATGGCAGCCCGTACGTCCTCCATTGCAATAACGTTATCGCTGAATGGTCCTCCGGGTAAACGGTAACAACTAGAAGAGGCCAAAAGGGCATATTTCAGAAGGGTCCTCAAAGGGAAAGTAGTCACGTTCCTGAGGTGTCGCCCCATCCAACAACTGGTGAAAGGTGAGGTAAGAGCGTTCTTCGTGGGAGAGACAAGTCTAGACTTGTCCAGCACTAAAGCGAGGACTTGAGCCGATTCGATGCCATCACAGCCGTTGAAATGAAGTTCAAGATAGCGGCTGTGCCATGACGCATTTGGATTTGAGATGCTACGTTCCCAAACGCGTTGAGCAAGGTGCGAGGGGCTTTGACTTGGCCTGCTATGCAAAGCTCTTGGAACGGACAGAGTGACGTATACGGACTTGACCTGTGAGGAGACAGAGCGCGGATGTTTCCCAGTGTCGATGATGCCACTAGGAACGAGAGTGAGGAAAAAGAAAAGAGTCGTACAAGGGAGAAAGAGACGTACCAGGTAATGAGAGACTGGGGCGATGCATAAGGCGGACCTAGGCAGCGAGTTGATGGGATGGGTTTGGAGGAGAGACGAGTTGGCAAGAGGGATGGAGGCGTTATTGTAGCATCATCCTTGATATTGATTTACGACAAGGTGGACAGGTTAGGCCATAACAGTGTTGAGGCGAGCGAGGACGGTGGCGGATAAGGGAGAGAAGGTCACCGGTGTTGACAGTATGGGTGGAGAGAGGAGGGACGCAGCCATTTAGAACAAAAAAGAACATTGGCCCCGGAATAAATACCCCTTGCAGGCGAAACAGATGGATACCACCTACAAGGATGATCTTCATTCGTGCCTTGCTTTACGTTTTCGGACAATCATTTTCCAGCGCGCTGGAAATTGCCTGCAACTCTTCAAATAGGCATGGCTGAACTGAATCTCCAAACCGCGAAGTGTGGCAGGCGACCATAGTGGCCGTAAGTTGACCTTCAATTGAGCTAGGGAGGAACGTTCAAACAAGTTCGCATAGGTCGAGAAGGCGGAAGCTCACAATAAACCACCTGATATAAAGATCGGTAGCAAGTGGTCCACCATCCTTGATCACCTGCCCGATACGACCGATGCGCAACACTGGTTCACGCACACCCTGACCATCCAGAGAAACCACTTCTGCTTACGAACAACGTCTCAGCACCTCTTGCTCTCCTGGAGACAATTTGACCTGCCTTGAAAAAAATTTTGAGAGCGCTAAGACGCAGCAATTGCAAATACAAACTAGTGCACGTCCGAAAGTGCAAGTATATCTCCAAAAATGGCGCGGCGACTGATGACAAGGGACTGGTGAGAAGCACCGTCATCGATAGATCCTTCCGTTAGATAAAAAAAGATTATTCTACCTTGACTCTAAATCGTTCAAGACAAGTCCGCACCAACAGACCAGTCTGTTGTCTCCACGATAAGTTCTGTGAATCTCCAAGAGCGTGCAGGCATGCCCATAAAACCCAAGCTGCGTTCGCATGGGACGCATTCCACTACTAGCCTCTGGGTTTGGTGCGTCAAGCATGTGCTGTACCATTCCCACCAGTGAGACTGGCACCTTCTCCACGTGCATCGATACGACAGAAGGCTACACAGTTCATCTACACCATCCTAAGTGAGCTCTTGGCAGGATAGTTGTTCACAAGGGCATACGTTGACTGTGCGTCTCTATACAATATCCACTTCCCCGAGTTTATCTGCACTGGTAGGGCTTGATAATAAATGAAGGGTCTGCTTTAGCTCCGTGGCGAGGTCAGGAGTGGACCTTACATTGTAGGCAGGGATGGCAGCAGGCTTCCACCTCCCCAAGATAGCTCATCGAGAGAGTCAAGAAGCGAACTCCAAAACCTCGGTATTTTATGAGCTTCCAGGATAAATAAGGCGACCGAGTGAGGATTGAGACTGGAAAATGGAGCGCATCGATCATCGATGGGCAAGACTTTGGGTTGTGACATGTGACAAATGTGATGCTTACAGATGAAATTGATATTACAGCCATGATTGGTCATTCAAAGGGGTCAATCCCGTGACCCCGGTGCTGCCCAGTGAGTCAGCTCACGGCTAGGATTGCAAGCCGCCGGGGCTTATGACATTTAAGCCCCTCATTGGAAGCCTTAATAGTTCTGGCCACACCTGCCCAAGATCATCACCCTGACCTTGAGTGAATTCGAAAACAGAAAGACAAGGAGAAGAAATGAGTCCATAAAGAGTGGGGAACCACTGGCAGCGATGTATCTACAGCAGCACATATACATGTGCAAGAGAATGAAATCAACGCGGGGATCAATCAGAATGATCGGCCCTCCGAGGA
>JBBPMZ010000038.1:0-37862 GCA_038090575.1 Tylopilus cf. pernanus | reverse complement strand
AATATACTGTAAAATATTTTATTTGTCATTATTTGTTTATATTTGTTCTGGTAGTATAATTTCATATATCTCAAAATGGTATATTTGTTCATATTTAATATCATTATATGCCATAAAATTTTGTGTGACACAATAGTTTTTTGTGTGACACAAAGTTGTTCCTGCCAAGAGCAGATACTTGCCAAATAAGTCTATATTACATTCTATCACATCCCCCTGGGACATTAAAAAATGTTTGTGTTATCACACAGAAAAAGGGTCTATTAGACACATCTTTTGGTAGTAAAAGATGTGTCTAAGAGACCCCAAAAGGGGGTCACCTGAAGTGCAATCAAGAAGTCGAAACATACCTCTGAATCTTCTGCCAAGAGAACCCAGAAATGTGGTCTAACTTCGTACCCATGGCAGAATTTGCTCATAATCACCACCCATACTTGGTCACCAACCAATCCCCATTCTTTCTCATAATGGGCTACGAACCCTGTTCCCTTCCCACCATTATTGCTGATACTAAACTCCCTACCGTGGAATCTCACCTCAGAGCCCTCTCTGCTGCATGAGAAGAAGCCCTAGCAGCACATGAACTTGCTCATCAAACCATGAAATCCTGCTCCTTCCACTCCTTCTCCCCATTCAAGAAAGGCGATAAAGTCTGGCTCGAAGCACGAAATTTGAAACACGACCTAACTTCCCCAAAGTTTTCCCCCAAAAGAGAAGGACCCTTCCTTATCACCAATGTCCTATCTCCCTTATCTTATAAACTCTGCCTTTCCAAGACTTGGTGAATCCACCTAGTCTTCTATGCCTCCCTCTTATCTCCTTATTGCTCCACTGAAGCACATGGTCCCTGCTTCCCCCAACCCCCACCTGACCTCATCGATGGGGAAGAAGAGTACAAAATAGAATGGATCTTACAACACTCACAAAATCCATGGAACATAAAATTCCTAATCTGGTGGAGGGGATACACAGCCAAAGAAGACTCTTGGGAACCTGAAGCTAACCTCAGAAATGCCAAGAACACCCTTAACACTTATAAACGTCTCCATCCCAAGGACTTCCCCAAGAATGCTAACAAATAACCCACCATTTGACACATCTCCCTTGACATGTCCTTCCACTGCTACAACAGCCATACCCCATCCCCAGTTCATCATGTTCCCACCGACACCACCCTATTCTCTGTCTTCTCAGTCACCACAACCTCAAGACCCCTTCTAGATCTTCTTCTCTCAATGCTGATGCTGGATGGGGGTCAGTCCCTCCTTCCTTTCCTCATCCTTCTGTTTCTGCTAGCCCTCCTCTTCCTGCTGTAGTGGCAGTTGACATACCCCTGCATGCTTACGACCTTCAGAACAAGAACCCCAATGGTGTATATCTAGACAAGTTGCATGCTATGATTATCAACCCACGGATGGCCATCCCCTTGACTAATCACATGGATGATCACTCCCTCTTTGAGAGCCTATACCTGTCTTACTTACAGAACGAGAGACATTGCCTCCTAGTCCCTCACCTTGTCAGACCAATGGAAGTCTTGGAGCAGATTAACTGCACCCAACTTCATCTTTGGCACCACTTGCAGAACACCCTTTACCAACTCCAAGGCCTAGAATTCTTCAAGGACGTTGACTGATATGAGCGAGAGACCACCACTCGCAACATTGCCCTGACCTACAGGGATGATCCTTTTCCTGACTCCACCTTCCCCACACCTATGTCAGTCTCATCCCCCACCCTGGTCGAGCAACTCTCTCCTCCCTCCATACCTTCCACTCCCTCTGCTTCATCCTCTCCCCTTGACCAAGCCGAGATCGATGCCCTCACTGCTGTGGAACAAATTCACGCCTCCATGTCTGGAGCCATTCCCCTCAGCCGCAACAATCCTCTGTACAATCAGGCCTGCTTCTCCTGTCAATGACTGGGCCATCAGAGGATCCACTGTGACTTATACCAATGCCCATTCTGTCTTGTCTCCGCCCCAGGGCACACCCAATGCCATTGCCCCAGATAGTGATTAAAAGTCTGGTCCGGTCCGGTTTTTTGACTTTCTAGGCAGGCAACCGGTCCGAACCGGTCCTAATATGATCCCTGGGGGCCTCAGACCGTCAACTGGACCAATTAGGACCAGTTCTATCAGTCTTTTTTATCAGGTGCAACCAGTTGCACTGGAAACTGGTCCATAGCCCCTGAGGAAGTATGATTGGCTGCTCGGGTGACTACTAAACGTTTTTATACACTGTATTAGCTACATATGACTCCTATAGATCGTAGAGATCGGACCACAGGATCAGGAGATATGACATATTTAAGGATGTATGTTGGTTCAGGGGGTATGTGACCCGGATTTGGTTATATCATCTCCTACAGCGAGGTTCACGATTTCCCCTAGTGAGAGATATTATTCTACATACTCCTAGCTACAATCTATCCCTATATTGTGTAGAGATCGGACCACAGGATCCAAAGATATGAGTAGAACCAGGTGAGATGTTAGTTTAGGGGGTCATATGACTATATACTGACACATATGGCATCATATCAATTCTCAGAGTGGGAATGAAGCTTGGCATTAGTGGGAGCTAATATCCTACACACTATCAGCTACATTTTATTTCCTATATTGTGTGGGGATTGGAGCAGGGGATCAGATGTCATGATTGAAACCAGGTTGGGTGTTGGTTTAGGGGGGTACTAACTTGAAATTTGGTGTAGAAATTCAAATAAAATATGTAAAATTCTGGAAAAATTATGGGAAGTGTAGATTGATAGGGGGAATCATATGGCTAATAGGGGCACCGGTTGCAACCAGTTGTGACCGGTTTTTGGACTAGTTTTTTGATTTTCTCAAAAGGAGGCAACTGGCAACTGGTAATTTTAATTATCTAGGCAACTGGCAACTAAGTCCGGTTGCCAGTCTTTTGATGGTCCTGCAACCAGACCTTTAAACACTAGCCCCAGACAACCCCCTTGCACACCACTTTGCTAATAGAATCACTCCCCGACCCACAAACTTACGGTGTCACCAATCCCCTCCGAGTCCTCCAGCCAGAATCTCGTCCTCCTCATTCTCCTCATCCATGGGTACTCACTCCTCGAATGATCCATACACCCTGTTCCCCCTTCTCGCGGCCACACTTGTCACTGCAAATGTTCCAACCATAGTCATACCCCCTCCCCCGACCTTGACTTCAATGATCCCACTGACTCTTTCAGATATTCCAACATCACTGGAAGTCCCTCTGGGGAATTCAGGAGTCTTTACTAATAGTCTTCTGATGGTTCATCGACCCTAGTGCGGGGGTAATGTTATGATTCTTTCTTTCCTTGTTCTATGTTGCTTCACTTCCTCTTGCTCCATAGTACCTCCTTGGACTCGTGTCTTAGCTGTCTAAGCCCCATTAAGACCTTATCGTTGATGGCTTACTAATTTCACCGTTCCGATTGTATCTGCAGAATACCTTAGTCATTTACCCTTCATCAGGATCTGCTTCCATTGCATACTAATGACACGTCTCCTTCCTTTTTGATCCCATTATGTCAGTTCTGCTCTTTGCACAGACCCCCCCCTTGCAGCTCTATATAAACCCATGTCTTCCATTATGTACCCTTAGCTTAGATCTACTCGACAATACACCTTGTCTTGTATCCCCTTGATCTTCCTGGTTGCTTGTCCCAAGCTCCAATCACTTTCAAACCCTCAAAACCTTGACTCCCTCCAGACAGACTTGGAGGTCCCTTGACCCCTTTTACAATTAGCAGACTTGCAGTGGTTGTTTGAGGTATCACAGCTGTGTAGTGACCCTTGTTGTACAAGTCATCACTTGGTCCCACCTGGAGCAAGCATAACATCTTCACTATTGCACATTATCCCATTTAGCAGCCCACATCCCAACCCCTACCCTTTACTCCACTAATGACTTCTACCATATGACACAACTTCTTCTACATATGTACACTGGAACCCATGTACTAGTTATAAACCAGGTGACCTGAATGATAATGGAAGTTTTTGAATGAGTTTTATGGTTTTATATTTTGAAGCTCAATTATGTGTACTGTCCTCTCAAATGTGTGTGCTACTTTCAAGTGTGTACAGTCATTCCTCTAAGTGTGTGCACTGTCCTCTCAAGTGTGCATGATATCCCTAGATATGTGTACTGAATAAAAGTGCACTTTAACCACTATACATACTAGTAGATTACATACTCAGGTATACATGATATATCACAACAGATGAGCATAGATAATATATTACACCAGTCACTAGGGTTAGTACTTGTACTCATACATAATACATATTAGTACAGTTGATAAAAAAAAGTGAGCACAAAAATATAATACTATTTTTGTACTCACTAGCAGTCAATCCATATATCAAAATTGCTATACTGGCTCCATACACCTGTACAAACAGTAGAATAGTATATTAGAGACTCTTCCAGTTCCTAGAAGGACCTAGTCTCATTCTCTCTGGAGTTTTCCCAAACCTCTAGTACTCTTGACTTGCTTTCTACTGTCCTTCTACAAATGACTTAATTAAGCCTATAAAGGTTTGATTGTTTCATATATAGTGAGGCTCTCCTTTATGAGTGGATAAAAGAATAACATGATCAACTTGAGTCATATATTGTGTATTATCTTGACTCAAACAATCACAAAGTCTCTGATAGAGATCTACTTGAAGTTTTGATTGATTGTTGACAATCCAGGTGAGATTACACTAGTCAATAGAAGTCTAGACATCACAGACTAGCTATTAAAACAGCCTCCCTCTCTTGAAAAGATTGGATGGCTCTCTATCTTCAGGACACACATGAAGTCTATAGGCATACCAAACAATTTGTATGACTTTTTTTGAGTGCTAATATTAATCATCTTGCTATTGAAGGAGTATCCAGATGTCAGCCCTATTCACCTCTTGAAAACAATAGAAGGAGGAGAAGATAAGATAAATAAAGATTACTTAGATGATACAAAGGACCATCTTGAAGATGTACAACAATATATTTCCTGGTTGATATCAATATGTACAGAGGCCTTTTCAGGAACAATACCAGCTATCTCCTTCATAGTAAGCAGCTTGTATCTTCTAGTATCAGTTCTCTGTTGTATATGAATTCATATGCTAACATCAGAGTGCTATTCTGGAGGCTTAGTTTAATTTTTTATATAATAAATCTACTTATCCTTATAATTTCATATGCCTGTTTGTATATTAGAGCATATGGATGATATTGTCTACTGTTTGATATAAATCAAGTAGTATACCTCTATTTAGCTGAGAGTTATATTGTATACATATATTGATCAGTGACCTCTGTAGGATCATTGATATACAGTCAAGTATAACAAGGTTATTGATCCTCAGATAGCATAAGAGCTCCTATAAGATGATAAAGTATAGCTTGGATTTGAAATGAAGAAGGACCAGCTCTTGAACTACATTATCTATTTCAATACCCAGAGGTAAATGCTAATAACATCATAGATAGGGACTGAGATTAAGTAGGATAGGGCAGTGGATAGGGGGGATTAGGTTAGAATATAGCACATAGCAGGGTATACTCTGGAGTATGAAAACTGGTGCTCCTACTCCTACTCCAGGAATACTATACTCCTACCCCTACTTTGGGGTATTGCAATAAATATACATATTACCACTTTTCAAATACATTAAATCTCTATCATAGAGTTCAAATATACTGTTTAGATGATGGCAGTACTGGCTAGAAGGATAGAACATAGGATACTGTTCATATAAAGGCAGTAATGCTAATACAACATCATACTCATGGTATGACTAGTATCAGAATAGAAGTATAGGGGATGTTAAAGTATGAAAATTGATACCTCTCTTCCTACTCTGTCAATACTCCATCTTCATACTCTAGGGGTACAGCATGCCCCTACTATGACCTAATAGAATATGGCAGGAGATCCCAGTCCTCTAAGTCTAGGTCCACTAGTCTTCATCCTATAGACTATGTAAAAAAAGCAAATCCAATCTTCTGAGGCATCTAGAGCTATAAGTTGTTCAGCCATACAGTTGACCTGGCTTGTATCAGATCAGAGGCAAGAGTTGAGATTACTATGGGAATATACTGTTAAATTTCATTAAGGAATTTTTTTTTTTTTTGATCAGTGTTTATTGGCCAGCGAGCTGAAGCCCATGTCAGCCAGTATCTACATGTACAAGTACTAGTTAACTATCGAGAGTCAGGGTCAATATATGTGTGATCAGCAGTTATCTGCTCGAAGGAGTGGGTATTGGTGGGTTATGGTGGGTTCGCACCAGCCATGAGGGCTGGTAGGTACTGATGAGGCTAAGTATAGAGGGGGTTAAAAGGGAAATTGTCTATTGAACAGAGAAGGCAAGGTAAATGGGGGGTTAGGTAGCTACTAAGAACGTGGCTTTGTGGGTGGTTGGCCCCTGCGAGCCTTGTTGCCTGACTTTGCTGGGAGAGGTTGGTAGCGGGGGGTGTCTCTCTAGGGATCCATTCCATGTGGTCATTTTCGGCAGACTCCAGGGAGGCCTTGAGGTCGGCTGGGTTAAGGTTGATGTTGATACGGATGTCAACTATGTCAGGGGGGGAGTTGGTGGAGACTGTAAGATCTCCATTGGAATCGAATCCAACGTAGAGTGGGTAGGAGTTAGGGAAATTCATGGCAACAACTTTCTCAACATCATCCAGGACACAGTTGTGGAGGAGTGGTTGCATGGAGGAGTCTATGTGGTCTTTCAACCAAAAGGGGCAATGGGGGGACTCAAGGGCCATCTGGAGCATGGGCCAAGACTTTGGTGCAGTGCGGCTAACCATGGAGCTGGTGGTAAGGGAGGAGGGGGAAGGGGGCCAGTGAGAGAGGGCTGCCACTCCTGTGGGAGCGCCTAGTGGGATGGTGGGGATGGGGGTGGATGACCTCGCAGTAAGGGTGGCTATAAGTGGAACAAGGAGATGACCCATTTGGTAGCTTTGTCTGCATCTTTGGCGCAAGTAATGGGGATGGTGGGTACCAAGAAGGATTTCCCTTTGGAGGGGCCATCTTGGGTGGTCCAGGACCACTGGAAGGGGCGGGTGGCGAAGTGCTTTACTACATAACTAGGAAGGACCGGGGGGAGAAACTTGGCACGAAAGATGCCTTCGGGAAAGGGGTGGAAAGCTCTCCCAATGTCCAAGAGGCGGATATCGCAGGGGAACTGGGTGGAGCAGGTATGCTTGGGCTTAGGGTCCACTTTCCCACGGGGGGATGGTGGTGGTATGGGTTCAAGAGGCATTTTTCATTAAGGAATGTCATCCTGCTCAAAGTACTAGTCACAGTCAGCTGAAAAAGGCTCATGTGTGGGTTTTGAAATGCTGTATGCTATCTGCTTGCACAGCAGACTGGTATGAATTACCTGGTAAGATAGACAATAGAGGTTAGTATGCAGATTTCCATGATAGAGCCTATTATCATTCACTGGAGTTCATATGTGTCACTGCAAAATATTGGAACTCTACATATGTATGTATACATGTACATAAAGAATAGAAGGTAGAAGATGTACACTAGTATATAGATATATATAAGATATTGTAGATGAATGAATCAATGAAATTTGAGTGTGATCAAGAGTGCATACAAGAAGTGATCATATATCAAGAAAATTTGAGAAGAAGGTCATTGGCAACAATTAGCAGCAAAGAGGATTACTACTCTACAACTTTGACTTTGTCGCACCTGAGGTCTTCACCATCACCAAAACCCATAGCATCTTCACCTAGATTAGACTCATCCAGCCAATCAAATCTGCTCTTTCTCTAGCATGGTCCATCATCACCATAACCTCTGCAAGCTCAAGATCTGTCTCCTGAGCCATCCAAGTAAAATGATAGCTATAGAATATTATTACACATCTATTGTTACAATCACAATCACTATGATTAACACTAATAACTACTAGTACACCCACATATCACTGACATCAGTACTATCACAATATGATCCTAATTGCTCTACCATATGACTATTTGAGCACAAGCCTATATTCAACTCTGTTTTGACTCAACAGATCTCACCCTACACAAATATATTCTTCTTATAGCCATTTAAGCTCATTATAGGTCTATTTTTGATTACTAGATACTTATATAAAGATATATTCAACCCTATATTCAAATCTACAAGCTTATGTAAGCTATATTCAACTCTACATTCAACTCAATGAGTCTCAGTCCATTCTACATATGTACACCTCATGACTATCCCTCTACTCTAGTCTGACTTGTGTTCAATATGATTAGTTCTAGCTCATCTATAATAAAATACATTCCATGGCTATGTAGTCTAGACATATGTATCCTATACCCATCCTAACTCTTGTTCTATAGCATAGCATATCTTTAGATTTACTATATATCTGTAAAATAGTAGAATAGTATACTATTAGGCAGGGCCTATGTGTTACAACTTAATGATGCACTTTAGCTCTAATTATCCAAATATGAGGATCAATGATTTGCATAGCCACAAGGTTCAGTACAGTAGGTTTGGTACCCTCAAATATACAATTATACTCCAGAAACTCATGTTTTCTTGGTGTTAACTGTTATAATCACTCTAAATCTTACTGCTGATTAGTGCTACAACTTGGATAAATGTACTTCAGCTCTAATTAGCCAAATATGGTGATCAATGATTTGCACAGCCACAAGGTTTGGCAGGTTTGGCACTCTCAAATTAGTGATGTGCCAGGCCTGGCCTGGCCCCAAAGACCTAGCTTTGACCTGTCTTTGAAGAGCTTGGGCTCTTGAGAACTCAAGACTGAGCCCTCACTCACAGCTTAGCCAAGCCTAGGATCTGGCCTGGCTTAGGCCCTGGCCATATTAAATGTCAAGTTCTTTGTATATCAGAGTAGCTATGTATACAAATTCTACTCCAGCATCAACACAAAAATATCCTCAGTCTCATCAACTCTGTTATCTCCAGAGACAAGACAATGACCTCAAACCCATTCATCTCAAGCTTATTCACTGATGTCTCCAACTGACCTTCATGACCCTTGTCCACACACTTTACCAACAACTGAAGGCTGGTCATGACACTGAAACAGAGTATTCTCATGCAAAAAATATTTAAGATATTGTAAAGCCTCAATAATGTCATCCTTCAAGTGGTTGTGTTGCTTGATGATCATCAAACCTGCTAATGAAAATGTACATTCACTGGACACTGATGTAGCCATCACAGACAGGTAGTCTTGTGCCAATGAAGCCCAAACTGGATATCTGATAGCATTAAGCACCCACCATTGTACAATGGACATACCCAGAGTCTGTAAGTTCTTCCCTTGAGTTTAGATATCCATGGAATTCTCTGAGCCATGATTTGTGTGGATCATCATGACTAGCTAATGATGAGGCAGTGGCAGGTGGTGGTTTGTCATTGTCTAAAAGCTCTCACAATAGCTTTCCAATCTTGCCATATAGACCCATTGTCTTTACAGGTTGGATGGCAGTGTTGGAAACAGCAGCACCATTCATTTGTAGATAGTGTGCTTTGTACTGTATTCAATTCAGTAATGTATCAGTGTAAACAAGAAAATTTCATACTATCTCCTTGGCATGTTCTAACACTTTGTCATAGAGCTCATGACTCTAGTACTTCTGAATGTGGTGCATCTTTCCAACAGGATCAAGAACTATAAAAAAACTCAGTTGGCTCACGATAAGTGTAACGATGAATCATACACATGGACATGATGTAAATGTCAGAGTCAGTACTCAGCTAGCTTGGATGCACCGGCCTCAAGTGTGGCTGTGAAGTCTCAATATACCACCTTCCCAGTTTGAGACTCTCAAGCTTTGTGCAGTGACTCAATTGCAGGCAAAGCTAAGTATATCACAGGACCACTCTCTGATAAGAACAATTGTTGTACATACTCTGCTTTGCCCAGCAGAGCAAGGAGTATACAAACATGCAGCCATTTCTCTTTAGTGAGCTGGCTGTTAAGCAGGTCCTGTCTCTTCTCACAGTTCTTTTTGGCAATTGCAATTTCATGTATGAATGTATCATAAATCTCATCATTGCATTACCATGACTTGAAATAATGTACATCTTTCAGTTTCTCACTGCACTCCAGCATAACATATGTAGATGACCACCTCACTGGCATATCAAGCAGTAGTTGCAGAGGTGACTACAATGAAGAGTGTCCAGCTTTCTCTTGAAGTTGGATAGTCCTGAATAGTTCTTTGCATTTTGCTGATGAGTTCTCCTACATAGTGTTTGAAGGTCCAGTTCCAGGATTGGACTAGACTGGACTGGTTTGGAACCAGACCACAGTCCTGGTCCCTGTTCAGTTGTCTCAGGTAGTCTGGTCCCAAGAACTCCAGGAATGCCAGAGGACCAGGCCAGACCAGTCCTCATGGCAATTGAGACATATACATACTATATCCGAACTACAGCTACTTAGTTGACTAACTTGACAATCTCATTATGATTTCCAACCCATTTCTCATCCTGATTAACTCAGCTCTCTGCAGTCCTGTAGTATAACCTCTTCAATCTCAGATGTGTTGGCTTTTGCATGGTTGAAGATGGAATGATGCCAAATATGCTTCAAAATTTGAAGCTCTTCAAATCTCTGCAAACCTAGGTGAGAATGATGGTCTGTTGCTATTTCTACACTGGCTGAGAACAGCTATTCACATGGCACTGAAGATGCAGGACATTCCATTGCTAGAGAAGTTTGTTGATTTTGTTGCATGTTGTGTCATTGTTGCTTGTATTATCAGCTGTAACACAAAGCAGCTTAAGTGATGAACGGCAGGACATTAGTTGAAATATAATGCCCAAGGAATGACATACACACCTTGCTTGACCCATTTGAAATGACTCCAACTCTCTTGCAAAGTCCTGCAAAGTACCAGCCAAGGTTGTTGCTGTCATGAGGTCTGATGATCCCACAAAAAGCAATGACTTCAGTTCATAAAGTCCACTTTGGGGAAGTTAATGAGCTGAAGTAGACGGCACTATTGATTCAGTGAGCTGTGATGCTGAGGAAAGCAGCCTTTGTCTGGTCAACAGACCAAAGGTCCATTGTGATTGAGATGCAATCAGTGGCATCTAACTGATATAATAGTATAAATTGCTCAATTAAAGGCTGAAAATAGGGAAGTAGAATGACTCACTGCTAGCTCCTCCTTGAGCTGCTTGAGGAAGGCCAAAAATGCATTGTGGATGTGTGTCTTGATATCATACATTGATAGTAGGTCAGAATTGGTAGACTTAGGTCACATTGCCACAAGGCTATTCCTGAAGATCACTTTGTCAGCTACTGCCAACATATGATCATCAATCAGCTATCATATGCATTGTCTTATCACTGATTTTTCACACACCTGGTTGTCACAGACAACAAACTCTACAACAGCCTTTAACACATCTACCCTTGAAAATGCTTCCCCTACCTTCTCTATCAGCACCCCATCAAGATGTTGCTGACCACTCTTCAAGTTCTTCCCTTCAAGATCTTTGGTGGTACAGCAAGGTCATTTTCTTGAATGTTCTATTCTGCACAACATTTCTGATACAGTTTGTAGTGCACTTGGATGTGGCATTGGCATGTCAAATTACCACTAGTGAAGAAGGCCTTGTGTTTGGTATGCTTTTTGATAAGCTTCTCATCATTTCTTTTGAAGGTAAGTATTAACTGTACTGTATGAAATTATTGGTCCACAACACTCACATGCAGACTTTACACCACCAACCACTTAGATTCTCTACCACTCTCATATCATCTCAACCTATGTACAACTCTCTTGAATGTGGCATTTGTTGTATTGGAGAAAATCATAAGTAAGTCTTTTGTACTGTTCTTCTTCACTACAAGCATGATGCCCTTGGAGTGATGATGTCTTTCTTCCAGGCCATCCTGTCACTCTCAAATAAGATCTGACCAAATCTGTGGATTGAACCTTGTATACCTTATTTGACTTACTCTTGTAGGGGTTGCATGGGCTGCTTTCCCTGTCAGTGATCAGTTCTGACTCAGCTGTCTCATTAGTGCACTTCTCCACATCTAGTGACATACTCTGTTGCTTTTGATGCTTTTTCTTCCTTCTTTGTTTCCATGAGCCCACTAGATAGACATCATGGTGCTTGTCTAATTGTGTGACCTTGCAGCTTTCAGATTTATTTTCTGTAGATTCCACCTCACTTGCACTCAAGACATGCTTTCTTTTCTTTCCATTTCCTTTGGACTTGGGTGGTTGAGGTCATATATTCTTGTTTGGTTTTGGTCAACTACTTTTCTCTTGAACCTTCACAGTTGAGATCTTTTGTTGTGTGGATTTCCATGTTTCTGTCATCAAATTCAGGATTATGGTACACTGTAGCTTCACTGTACAGGTGTGTGACCTGCAATCTATATACCTGATTCTATGCTTGTTACATATTGTAGAGTGAAGGTGTAACCCTTTGAGTGCACATATGTCACATTACATGCACATTTGAGTCAAGGGTGGTATTGGCATCACATTCTACAAAGGACTGGTCCTTTGATACCAAGGACTGAAAAGAACTGGTCCTCATCAGTCCTGGTCCAGTCCTAGCAATTTTGACTTTTCCAAGGACTGGTTCTGGACTGGTTCTTTCAAAAAAGGCAAAAAGACTGGACTGGACCGGACTTAAAACACTACTCCTGCATGAAAACGTTGTTAACACATGAATCATGACAGCTTGAGATCATCAGTACCTTCACTATAACTGCACAAATGAGGCCAATTTCATCCTGTTGTTGCCCTTTTGTGTTGCTACAAGATTGGCATGGGAATTACCTGGGTCATATGCCTTGGATTTACTGTGAGTCTTGATGAACGCTTGTGTGGCTAGATTCACTATATATATGTGCTTGGCAGCTATATAAATTGATCAGTGTGAATGTACTTTAAAAGTATAGATGTGCAATGCTCACTGTATGCAATGCCTTTGGGTGTCCCATGGCTTCCCAGTCTCTTGCTTGATTTGGATAGCAAGGTCTTCTAATACTGTATCCATGTTGGCAGCATTGTCACACATTACATAGCCAATCTGTAGAGCATAAATGCCAAGCATGCAATGAGATCAATTAGTAGATACCTTATGTGTAATTTATAATCATTGAGCAACCCTGAATAGTGCCTGACCAAGATGCATTCCATTGTGCACAGTATTCATCCATATGAACTCTAAAAGTCCACTTTTGATTGACCAAGTGCTAGGGATGGTTTGCTCTATCCATAAGCCCATTACTGCAAAGTAAGTGTCCACATTGGATACCTGCCAGACATTGCATGTAAGATTAATGATGCCCAGCACCTTTGTGCTCTACCATTTGTCAGTAAAGCAGGTAGGTAGTGATTAATAACTTACCTACAAGTGATCCTGCAATCCTCACATCTTCTCCTTAAACAGATTAATAATTCCCCATCAAGTGAGCTTGTGAGAGGGCATCTCAATGCCATGTGTAGCAGTTGCAGACACATTGATCATGTGTTGAAACACTGGTCCCTCAAGGACTGAAATAGGCTAGCGAGGCTTGTTTAGCTCATTTAGCAGATAATGCGATAGATACCATTACTCACCTTTGGATCTATGCTAATCAATCACTTAATAGCCATAGTATGAAACCACTCATGGGTGTAAAGGACAGGCTTCACCTTAGATGTGATGGTGTGTAAATATAAGTCCAGCTGAGTTTGATGACCAGCCTCTTCCTTGGTCTTCTCATTTTTGTGATCTGGTAGAAGCATTGACTTAAAGCCATTTTCACTATCTCAAATGTAGGTCTCATCAAAGAAGTGATCAACATCGCAGCTACACTGCTCTCACCATCCCTTTGGCTCATTCACATCTATGATGTCTACATCTTCCAGAAGGCTCTTGCCTAGCCTGTGATGTGACTGGCTTGGCTGGTGCTCTGCCTATAGCACATAGATGAGCCATCAGTAATGTGAGAGAGTAATTAGGTATACTTTTCATCAATCAAGATGTCTGTGGTTGCAAGCCTGGCAGTGAATAATTGTCTGCCACTGGTCTGGGAAATAAAATTGACTGCCTCAACAGACTGGGCACTGGCTTGAACTTTTAATCACTTGTGTTTGTGGGAGGTTGAGAGGACAGATGGCATAGGAGACACTCAAAAGTCTGAGCCATGCCATGGGTACTGGATGATGAAGAGACACTGCAAGCACACTTGACACCTGATTTGAAATAATGGTGAGAATGAAGCTCAGGTGTGGCTATATTTGTGGTGTCCCTGAGCCTAGTGGATGGGTTAATGGGCTGCTTTGGATGAGTCATGGCCATTTCACTATCCAATGGAGTAGTCATTCACACTGTGATGGAAGTAATTAAGGGCAATCTAAGATTTTTGTACTGTACAGTACTACAGCATCAGCCAGTTGCTAAGCAATTATGTTTGACAGTTGAAGCTCCAGGCCTAGGATCTGTCTGAAGGCCTGTGAGATGTGAGGCCTAAGCTTTCAGGCTTTGTAAGCCATTAGTGTGGCTGGGCCTGGCCCAGCCTAATTAGGCCCAGTCAGGCCCTACACATCACTACAGGCTCAAATACACAATTATACTTTAGAAACTTATATTTTCATGTCTTGTATGACCTCTTAAGATCTAGGCCTACCAACCCTTGTACCAAATCTAGGCCATACTAGACTTGTAGTATGTCATTCCATTCAACATGTGCTTGCTTCATGTCCACTCTACACATGTCCTCCTCATGTCTCCCCTACTATGACTCACAATGACTTAGTATGTTACAAATAAATTCTATGGCTATGTATTCTAGATCTACATACCCTCTACACATGTAAACCCTTGTACTATAGCATAGCATATCTTTAGATTTACCATGTGCCTATACAAACAGTAGAATAGTATATAAGGACCCTCCCAACTCCTAGAGAACCTAGTCTTGTCCTCTCTGGAGTTTTCTCAAACCTCTAGATCCCTTGACTTGCTTTCTATTGTCCTTCTACAAACAACTTAAGCCTGTCAAGGTTTGATTGTTTTACTATGTGCCACAATAGAAAATTTCAAAACTCTGTAGGTAATTGAAGATGTAACTGTATAATACACAGATAGTGACATACCTCTAATGGGCTCAGCTGGCAGTCTACTAGAGATTCACCACAATAGCCATAGTATTGCAATAAGATTGCATAAGGATATTTATAGTCTGGATTGGTTTAAGGCCCAGGGTCCTCAGTGAGCAACCTCATGATGAACATTCAATGACCACTGAACAAGATTATGACTCTGAGTATGACTCTAAACATACTAAAGTATATCATCTAGAGTTTGATGAAAAGTCAGCTCTTGTGAATTTCATTTCTATTTGTCAATCATTGTTGTAGATTTGTTTACTTACTCTGCTTGCTGCTAATGTTCAATTGATACTGTTTGGACTCACCTGAAGGACCACAATCTGCATGAAAGTATATTTCCACTCTCTCCCTGCTGCATCCACCCATAACTGAATGCCTCATTGCCTCTAATACCATTCTATATAATAAAACTTGGAATACTCTAGAGTGCCTTGTGACTGAAACTATCAATGCAATGAAGAAATTGCTTATGTCCATCAGAAAAATATCTATTGTCTCTATGAAGACTGAGATGAATGGACTTTGATCAACTTTCTCTGTGAAAACTTGGATCAAAGATAGATTTCTCACTTTCTTAAACTAGTTTGAGTATGTAATGATCTGGAGTCTAATGTTACAAGTAGAGTTCTGCAAGAAGGAACCAATGGGTACTGTGATATCAACCCATATCCAATCTATTCAAACCCTATGATATCTACTCAATCTGTGGGTTCAACAACCTATGGGTGCCCCTGAAGGGTATATGAGTGCCTACCCATCATGGATAAACCTGTGAACCCCTGGGACTCAAGGTGGTGTAAATGGAACATGATAACAATGTAACAATGTACATTACATGGTTATCATATCCCATCATATCCTATTGTTGTCATGAACTTACAACAAGTAGTATAAAGGAAGGATGAGGTAGAGAAAATGAGGTAGAATGAATGTGACATGATGATGATATGATAATGTGCTGCATCATTGTCATGTTATGTCATTATTATGAACTGGTGATCTGAAGGAGCAAAAGAGAAGAGGAGAAGACACAAACATAATGTGACATGACATGATACAATGACAATGTGTATATTGTTAATCATTGTTGTGTTGTATCTTGTCATGAAAAACTGGTGATGGGTGTTGTGAGGCATGAGGGAGAGAGGAGGGGGATTATTGTATCATTTGTTATACTCAAGTTGTCAAGTCTTGAGTGAGAGAAGAGAGGAAAAGAGGTAGTCTTGTCATTACACTATTGTCAGGGAGTAAAGTGACACAGAGGAGGGAAGGGAAGAAGGGAAGAGTGTACATGAATTCTTTGCTTGACGACAGGAATAATTGGATTAGATTTTTCTTTTTCTGAAACTGGAATTTCTACCATCATCTGGCTAGGGAAGTAGCATGACCCTTATTCATTCAAAATATTTTTGTCTCATTCTTTGTCATTCCCATCCAATCAAGCAGTGGTGGGACATATTCTACTGCACAACCAAGCTTTTTATGTTCCTCCCATGCTATTGTATTCCTTATCTTGTGTTTTTAAGAACTACAAGGAGTAGGCTCAGAAGGCTTCTTTGAGCATTTTTTCCAATGTTACTTAGTGCAATTACACTGGTTACAATAGTAGACTAACAGAATTGAATCATATTGAAGAGCAATACAATGTCCAAAGGAAGCCTATGTGATGTCATTTATCAGACTGTTTTCTACTATATGCTCTTTATCTTGAGGACAGTCAGATACATGGTATCACAGCTATAAAAATATCCAGCACTAAAAATGAATAAGACCAGTATAGACACAGAATGTAGAACTCTGGGAGGTTGGATTTTAGATATACACTCTCTGGACTATCTAAAAAAAGGGAAATATATATGATTGTTACCTTTCACAAGACAGATAGGAGTATTATTTAGTGTTCACAAACTTGCCTTCCAATGACATTTCAATTGCTACATTGCTTGTTAAGTTCCTTCAACAAACTCAGACAAATATCATGTCTGAAGAGTATTACTGCCTAAATTTTGTAGCCAGCATTTCTCATAATATAGGTGCTCATACCACAATAGTCATGATGCAGTAGTGTATCACAGATGTCACTAGCCTCCAGTCCTCCAAAGTCCACATTCTAGTTCTAACCACCTGTGATACTTCTTCTTCTTCATACTCCACCTGAGGATCTGGGCTATTCTTCATCTTTGCCTACTTGATGAATGTGAGATGAAGGTGCTTCTATGTGATGTTTGAGTAAAAGAGAGAGATCTTGTAAACATTGGTGTGCCTGCACCTAGATTATTATCCACACTTTCTCTGAGTCAATTATGCCTATTCCAGCCATCTAGAAGTAGAGATTAGATACCATCCAGAATTATATATATATTCAAAAAGTGCCAAAGTCACTATCCAATGATCAAGCTAGTATTAAAATTGTGTTATTTTCACATAGTGCTGTTTTGTCAAGCTCAAAGTCAGCATAGTGATCCTCTCCCCATTTTAGTACTCCCTTCTCTCCTTCCATTATTTCTTTTTAACTTCTCATTCACCTCTTCATATGTTTTTCCCCTCACCACAAATGCTATGTTTCAATAAACTCTCACTCTAGCTGGTCCTTTTCCCTTCAACTAGTCCAATGAGATCAGAGAACAAGAACAACACAATGGATGATAGCAGACAGCCCTGGTTGAGACCAATGGGTCCTAAGTAAAGGGTACTCTTGTGAGACCCACTAGTGACTATTTCCAGTGTCTCATGGAAACAATATAGCTAGGAATAGCATACAATTCTGAGAAAATACTGATGATATCTTGATATTTTTGTTATGATTTTGACTTTTTCCCCTAACTCTAACAGTCACTCCAACTTTTTACCTTATGTTTTCTAACTCAATCTTTACTTTCTTTGATCATGTGACCTACATGTGTTATGTTTCATGACAAGGCTGTACTTGGAACCTATTCTGATTGGCTGCCACATTTATGCTTCTATCTCTTATTTCTAATATCAAGGCTATGCCTTATCCCTCATGGTAAACTCATGATGCACAGCCATTCCTTATCCTACAATCATTAATTTTCTCCTTATCATTGTATGATTCTCTATTTAGAAATAGGTACAAATATGTACAAACAGTAGTTTAGTTTATAAAGGCTCAATACTGCCTCCAGAGACTTCAGTAAAGTTCCCTTGGAGTTCTCACCTCTTTTGAGTGACTACACACCCTCTCACCTCCACTACTTCAATAAGTCCCAAGTTCAAGGCTTGTTTCAATTTTTATAAGAAATTTCAATAATTGTGTGATATTATAGTCAAGGTCATTTTCAGAGTGGTCAAGTAAGACATAGTGTGAATAATATGATATTACCTATATTTTCAACAAATATTAACAGATAGCATGCTTATTTTGTTGATACTCAAGTGTACTGTAAGTGTACAAAAAAGCATAGTGAAAATATACAAAAAGTATAGTACTCAAGTGAAAGCTGACTAAAGTGTAGTAAAACTGTAGTAGCTAAGTGTACAAAAAAGCAGACTAATGTGTAGTAAAAGTATAGTGCTAAAGTGTACAAAAAAGCATACTAAAAGTGTAGCATAAGTGTAGCCATAGAGACTCAGTCAAATTTATGGTATGCTTACTGTTCTGTATCCTTTATTCTCTACAAGACATCCATTATCCTCCAGCCATATGAGTGGTCAAGGAAGGAACTATTTATTCTGCAGGCCTTATGAACTGCAAGGGTGAGAATAAAATACTCCATGCTATAAAAGATTTGACTCAGTCTCAGTCATATCTCTGAATTCAGGGCTATGATGTGGGCATTAAAGTCTCTCATTATTGTAAAGAAATACTGCAGTGGCATCATATGAGGCAAGAATCAAGGAACATCACTCTGTGAGTGACCATGATAACTCCATCCAGTAGTTCCAGTTTGAACATATATGTGGCTGACAAAATAGAATAGTATCATTTTATTAGATATAGTGGTAGAAAGTGAACAAAGTTAACATGGTGGCTAGTGCTGGTAAATATCATGCTGTTTTCAAGCATGGAAACCTACATTATGGACATACTGAGCATATTGCCATCTTTTTCACGTGACAATGTAAGTAGTCTGAAAGTCTGCCTAATATGTTTGCTGCTAATGTAGCCAGTAGCTGCAATCTGTCCATGAAGTTAAATGGATGACTATGTGTATTGAAGAACACATCCCATGGTAGGGTTTATATAACTCTCTATTCAGTCTGGTGTACCTGCAAACTCTTTCATAGTTATTCATATGCACTTGACATCTATACTAGACAGCTATAGTGGGCTGATGGACTAAGAGGAGTACACACAGTCCCAGCAAGCAAAGTGGCAGGTGACTTTTACAAGAAAGATTTCTTTTAATCAATAGCTGAGGCTACTTCATGGACAGATACTACTGTATATTCAGAAAATTTTGAGTCAGGTTTAGTTTCTAATAGCTATATTCCATTCTTTTTTCAGAAAAGAGTATAGAATGTAGACTTTCTCCACTATACTAACTTTATTGAATTCTTGTATGTATACTATCATTGTTCACTAGCAAGATTGATAATCTGAGAATACTATTGAACAAAGGAGTGGATATTAGTCTACTACCTGTATCATTAAAGATGATGAGCAAGTGAAAGAGATTACCTTTGCAATAATATTTGATCATTTGCACTGGCTTGGACTGAGGAACACCATGGTAGGCCTTTCATATCAAGAATATTAGAGATTTTGTAGTAGAGCAGTTTTCTATAATCTGTTTCCCTGTCCAAGATAGGTATCTGGTGAGTAGAAAACTGATTATTTTGTCTTAACCTTTGTGATATCTCAAACAATCACTGTGAGTCTACTAGTATACTAGAGTTCAAGGGACTCCCTGTTACAACTCTTTCTTTTTCTTGTCCTATGTTGCATCACTTCCTCTTGCTCCATAGTACCTTCTTGAACTCATGTCTTAGCTGTCTAAGCCCTGTTAAGACCTTATCATCAATGGCTTACTAATCCCACCACTCCTGTTGCCTCCACAGTAGTTTAGTCATTTACCATTTGTCAGGATCCGCTCCTATCGCATACTGATAACATGTACCCTTTCCTTTTGGTCTTATTGTGTCATTTCTGCTCTTTGCTCAGACTGCCCCTTCATAGTATATAAACTCATGTCTCTTATCCTGTAACCTTAGCTTAGATCTACTCAACAAATACACCTTGTCTTGTACCTTCTCAAACCTTTGATCGCTTGTCCAAGCTCCAAGCACCCTTGATCTTCAAACCCTTGACTCCCTCCAGACAGACTTGGAGGTTCTTCCACCCTCTTTTACAACTAGCAGACTCACAGTGGTTGTTTGAGATATCACAGCTGCACAGTGACCCTTATTGCATGAGTCATCACTTGGTCCGACCCAGAGCAAGCATAACAACACTACCAAGTCTGTCTCAGAGGTGGGAGTCAAGGGTTCAAGGGTTTAAAAGGGCTTGGAACTTGGGACAGACAATCATATAATAGAGTAAGTGGGGATTTCTATGGTCCAGACTGGTCAAGAGTTAATGGGTCAGTCTGGTTTGCATAGATAAAGTCAACTAGGAGCTAATTATGTGAATAAAGTATCAGACTCAATACAAGCTTAAATGACAATGGAAAAATAGCTATAAAATAAAGTATTAGAATAGTATTACTGAGATAGTCCAATGGTTAATGGTATGTAGTTGTATTGTTAGTGATTGAAATTGTTAGATACTACAGTGGGTATATGATACAGTCTTCAGTGATTGACCATCCTAAGGGTTTGCTGTGATTGTAATACTATAGACATTATTATGATTCAAGTTCTAGATATCTTAAACATTACTTTGAACTGGTACTCTAGGAAGTGAAATATGGTTGATTTGTATGTTGACCCTAGCTCATCACCTACCAAGAAGCTACATTAGATCTAAGCATCATCATTGACTGTTGTATGATCTAGATACTTTTTTTTTCAAGTGCTAATATCTTTTGAATTCAATGATATGTTTACTAATCACTTCACTATCTTGTGTTGACATTGACTCACTTTGCTTGAGTTCTTATCCTTCTTTTCTTCAGAACTTTCATGCTCCATTTGACATTCTTTATTTTTTATATTCTTTTATTATATTATCAAGATTACTCCTTAGAATTTTTGTCATTGCTTCTAACTCATTCCATAACAATATAGAATATTGTTACTGTGAGTTTGATGTTATAATCTAATCAGTTTATTGACACAAGTCCATTAGAAGCAGATCAAGCAAGGTTTCTGCTATATTTAGTTCCTATAATATATAGGGATTGAACTGGAGGATATAAAGTTATAATTAAAATCAAGTCAGATGTTATTCAGATACAGTCATATCAATTCAATAGTAAGATTCATAATTCCCATCAGTTGTGGACATTATTCCATATACTAGTAGCTATATTTTATCCCTATGGAGTATAGATTAGACTACAGTATCCGATTTGAGTTGTAATCAAAACTGGGCCAGATCCATAACAGGAGTATATTGTACACACAGGGGCAGGTATCATAGAAAGTGAATTTCATACTTCTTTATACTCCTACTCTAGAACTACTACTTGTATTCATGGATAGTGTTTAAAGGTCTAGTGCTTAGTAGGACCACTCAAAACCACAATCAAATTACACTAATCAGAACTACTAATAGTCTGGACTATGTTTTAATTTCAAAAAAGTGCTTGTTCTACTTTTTGAAAAAATCAAAAAACCACCTACTCTTTTTGGTGCAACTGATTATTATGCTCAGGGCCTGAAAGACCTGATTTTCTTCTGTCTGAGATAATTTTTCCAGAATTTTATTTTGAATTTTACAGTGTCTATCTAATCATTTTATACATCTAATCTATAATTATCTTAGTTATTTGTGAGTTGATCAGCTAGATCTAGGTGTCAGTACATATCTAGCTCTGAGTGTATATACTATATTTGGGTCACAAAAATAGATTCTGATTAGTATATCATATTTAAATAAGTATATTACAGTAAAATGAGCATAACTTGACTTTGTCAAACAATTTATATAAAGATTACACTAATAAAAAGAGATTAGTTTTTGCTATTTTAGAACTAGTTTAGACTGGTCTATAGTCCTGGGAATTTCTGAGTTTAAGTATTGCAAGCCAATTTGATCTAGTTGTCTTATTTAAAGCATGGAAATCTAGACCAGACTTTACAACACTACTCATAAGTGTCTTCACATATCATTATCATCTTTATATGAGTAGTACCTTATGTTCTATTCTTCTGACTAGACTATACTCCCATTATCTCAATAGTATATGAAATAACACAGATTTGATGTATGTATTTGAAAAGTATCTATACTCTAGGATATACTCTCTCTCTCTCTCTCTCTCTCTCTCTGAGTAGGGGTATTGGTAGGAATATGGTTTCATACTCTAGGGTATACTCTACTAGACTACATAGGGACTCTAGAAAAAAAAGCAACTAACTGGTCAGAGAAAAATATCTAGACAACTATAACTATAGTCCAGTTGTTAATTGGACTTTAAAAAACTAATAAAAATAGTATTATATTTATAGTATTTCCCCTTTAAAATCTCACCTCACATCAAGACTATACTTGATACCAACTTCCATTAAACAATATCAATAATACTCTTATTCTTATCTCCCAATCATATTGTTTTATTTCTCTTATCTCTTTATCTCAAACTATATAATATAGGTTTCTTATCATATAATAGCTGATCACTTATCTATAACTTATTTGTGACTTTGAATAACTCACTCTCTTATTAGTTGCATCTCCATAGTCAAATAGTTAAAAACAATAATATATAAACCCTCAAATAAAAAATAGAAGACTCCAATTCAGTCTTCTTGTTCATTTTCCTGTAATTTGATAAGCTTGACCTATCAAGTTTTAACTGAATATTCTCATGCTTCTACAACACAGTTAATCAAGGATATAATTGACCTATAAGCATTATCATCTACACTCTGAAATGACCTCTCTAGTTTTCATTTTCTTTATAAGCTATGTATGTCCTTAGCTGTCTGGAAGATATGTTAAACATTGGTGACTAAGGCATTGTGGTCAAGAATTTTAACACCACTTTTAAGTATATACTATTATTTATAACCCATTGTATTCTGGCCTATATCTGTGTGTTAGTCTTATATTTTTGTCTTTTTAAAGATTTATAGTCATTACAGCATTTCAAAAGAGCTTAACCTTATGGCCTAGTAGACTCAATTCTATTTAATCTAAGCAGGTTCCTTGGCTTGGAACTCCCAAGTAAATCACCCAATTTTGAAGATAACTCACCACAAGAAGCTATTGAGCAATAAGGATTATAAGGTGATCATTTGACCAAGACCAAGTTGAAGTTAGAAATAGAAAGGTTAGTGACTAAAGATTGAGATGTAACAAGATTAGAAGAAGATAAGTTTTATAACTACTATATCCAGCTTGGCTGTCTGATTTTGACTCTTATAGAAGAAATTAAAGAAACTCCACTCAATGAGAAGATCATGCTATATACATATGTCTTAAAATATCCTTCTGTATTCTCTCTGCTTTTAATCTTTTTGGCTGACTTGGATAGATATTAGATCTTGTCTCTGATATTATAATGAACTCAGTAGTTCTACTATCTATAGGAGGAAGTGAATGTAAAGATGGTAGATTTATAGGACATATTTAGTAATAGTTGATTAAAGTGACTTTTATTTTGATAGAAAATATATTATCTGAAAGGTCCATTCAAGTGATTTCTAATAGCTTTATCAAAATTAGTGGATTAGTTGTTAAGATATAAGTAAATAAAACCATTCATTTCATATCTGAAGTTATCCAAATTAGAAGTAAGATTTAGAGTTAAAAATACATTTTTAAGTATATTACTTTTTTAATGATGGACTCTTCTGATTTTCTATTTGTAATTATACTTTTTCTTTCTTATCTCTTTATATATCTTCCATTTATCAATTTCCATTGTTAAACATATTTAATATATTTGGTGGGTGACTAAACTAAGTCAACAAAAGAGAAAATGGACATTATTTAAAACTCAATTCAAGGAATTATCTATGATATAATACCAGATCCTGAGAAGTTCCAACTATTCTAAGAATATACTCTCCATTTTACTGACTTTTAGAAAAAGTATATCAATTATCCCTAAGAATTCCTAAATACTTCTAACATATTCTCCTAGAATTGTTAAATTCCTTGCCAGAACTTCTCTTTTATTAAAAAAGTTTCAATCTGAAATTTCTAATTCCTACCATACTCTAAATTTAATAAAAACTATTAGTGAAACCTTTGCACTAGTATATACCTTATGTAATATAATAAGAACATGCTATATATAAACCTGCTCTTCAGCTGCAACAATAATTTATCTTTCATCTATTTTATCACAATCTTGTGTTGTGCTTATATGAAATGTTATGAAGCCATCTAGGTACATTTTTCATCCAACCTAGCCACCCTAACCTTATATTGAGATTTCACATATAGCAATTCTCTATGTAATAAGATGTTATATGATAGAATTCACTACATAAAGTATATCAGAGTTACTATAGAATATTGAGTTATACTGGATGGTCACTATATACTACATTAAACTTGGTTATATAAGCTTCAAATCAAGACCACTTGTATATATATCTATAGAGAAATCAATAAATTATAACAGCCATAAACTGTATGGTAAATATTATGCTATTTTTTGTAGGCTGTTCAAGATGACTAACTACTATGTAAAGCTCCATATCAAGCCCTACTTGCATACAGATTCATAGGGAAATATATATAAGTTTTAACAATAATATTTTCTATATTTTCATATAGTATAGAATGACATATAGTATGCTATTTGGGATAGCAGCTGTGTACTACAATGGTCAATTGTTAAGTTATAAAAAAGTATACACTATCTCTATGATAATAGTTATATATGATATAATAAACTGACTAGTATTACACCATATTATAACACTGATCACACACTAACTACACACTTATTTAATCAAGCATAATTACTTGAGGAGTCACTGTTTGGGGCCTATGATAGTATGATAATATGATAAAGTACAATATAGTATTTTTGAGTAGATTTATATGAGAATAGATTTGATTTAAATGATTTGAGACTTGTGTGATCAGGTGTAATATTTGTGTACAGTGACCATTCAGGATAGTTACCTGGTAAGAAGACTCATATACAAGTCTATGATTATTATATGACAAGATAGAATAAAATGTATTCATACAATATTTTATAAGCATTTGAATCATTTAATGAATATGTTCATATTGGATTCAATATTATATAACTAGGTTTAATAGTAGAATAGTTTATTGTTTCAGTAGACTATTTGATATATATATAATAATATCTATACATTTCTCATTATGTGAACATTCATATATACTACCTTATTTTGTATTTTTACAGATGTGTCAAAATGTGGCAAATAAGGTTGAGGTGGTATGATATGCAATGTCTTGTACACATGATATGATATAATATAGACCTCAGATTTGAGTTTTGTGATAGTCAGTACTATATATATCCTGGAAAATATATTCTGGAAAATCTTTGTTACATCTTATTACAACACTTTATATATCAAAAGAGAAAGCAAGGTTTCTTTCATTTTCATTCTCTCCTAGCATACATGACTATTTTTGCAGTGTTTCTAACAGTACAATTAGAAATAGTTTTTTATTTTATTATATAATATGACTGTGACTTCTCTACATATCACATCTTGATTGCTTTGCTCAGTAATTCACTATGCATATGTTACTCGCCACTTCACTTTTCTACAATGATATGAATATTATTTCATCTCCTTCTTTCAGTTGTACTACTGATATTATCTCTATTTATATGTCCTTGGAAATAATCTTCATATATGCCATATTATCACTATATTTCTGCAATGATATAAACATTATTAATACTATTATATATGATACAATCACTATCATTCTCTTTCACTCTGAATGTGCAGACACCATATCACAGGCATCCAGATAGATACAAGAGACTTTGTTCAATGTAGATCTCAGTTTTCTATATGGAATATGTTGACAACAATGGGTTACCAAGCATGTATGAAAACTAGTTTGGTAGTGAAACACTCACATGAGAGAAATAATGCCCAAGTTAGAATAGTAAAATGGAAACATATAAATACTACTGCTTATATGGTATTAAATATTCCACATATGAACTCCAAAACTGATTGTACTTCAATAGTGGCCAACTTGGTATCTGTTCTCAGGAGAATTGAGGATATCTTTGAAATCTTGTCAGCAGGTGAAAAGGAGTACTTTTTGATCATTCACCAACACTTACCAATTTTGAATGCTATCAGGATCCCTTTCAAGAATACAGAGATTTTTGTGATTTGAATTCAATAAACTGTGCATTATCTTTTGGACTATGATGTAACCAGGTTATGTATTGCAGCCATGACTCAGACAAGAATCCACTCTATGGATATACCATGCCACTGAGTAGAAGAAGGCCTCCTACAACTTAGAGAAAAGAGACTTTATTTGTTGAATCCTACTCAAGTTCCCAAATGTGGTTATGACACTATTAGAACTTGGATGTGTTGTATCTGAGTTCCATAGTCCTATCAAATATCTCAGTTTCTAGATTTACTATTTCACACTTTACTATCTATGATGGATAAGAAGAAAACATATAGCATCTCTGAGAAAACACTACATCTGGGAACAACAACTCAGACAACAGCCTCAGATATACAACACACTTTCAAAATTGTCTAGTATGATTTTTTGACCCAGGCAATTCACAGGCAATTACTGCCTGTTTCTACTAGAAAGTCTTAGACACTAGACACTTCTTCACAGTCATTTTTCAAATGCTGGTTTCAAGTTTAACATCTTCTAGCAAGCTATCAAATTACCTCTAATTAATTGTAAAACAATCTCTTCTTTTGTATTTAAAATTGACCCATTGCTATCATTTCTTGACTTAATCCTCATGATGAATAACTCTCATTAATTTACCAATGAAACTTCTGATTTATCACTTCTAACAACTTTGTAAGAATATTTCCCAGAGTTCCAAAACAAATTCAGCAATAATTTTTGTAAAGCTATGAGTTACTCTCTTGATGATATAGATTATGAATATTTATTACAATTTGAAGATGAACAAGGATATCTTAGATTCTCTAGAAGTGTAGTTCAATTGTCCTATATACAGTCTCTCTTGTATTCTTCACTCTTATGTCTTATGAAAAGTGTGATTACTCTGTTTCATTTTTCACTATACTCAGCAAAAGAGAGATTTTTTGATTGGCTCAGACTTAAATAGCTGTAACTGGAAATCAGCTATCTGGCCCAGTGCTTGTTCTCACAACAACTGGGTTATAATGATAGCATTATTTGTAGAGAGCTTTACCAGTCCTGGCTTTCATGAAACTTATCTCTTTAGCCAGCATAGAAAACATAGATAATGTTACTCATGACAATACCATGATAGTCCAAGTCTTGAATGGGAGCAAGTGGAAAGTGCTTACTAAATCCAGCTACTCAAGACAGCTTGTGTCATACTATCAATATCTTATTGTACCCAAGTTTTGAGCACTACTCTGCTAGCCACCTTGAAAAATAATATAAGGATTTGGAAAAAGAATCTTCACATCTATAAGTTATGTCCAGTTTAGAGATCTCAGACACTTCAAGATTTCACAATACTCCTGGTAGTGCTTGTTAAGCTGCCTGTGTAGCATAAAGAAGACCAACTGCCTTATTTATAATGATTGCAAAGATACTCAAGCAACTGCAGCACCAATTCCAAAATCTAGTACAAGTACTACCAAGTATGTGTACCCTTGCTCTTCTTATTTCTTTCTAGTTTATTATTTAATAGAGTTCTTCAGCTTAGGGCAACACTAATAGTCAGTCATGACTGGGGTTGTCAATTATGACAATAGCATTAATCAGTCACATTATACAGTCACACATGGTAGATATGTGAGTTATATCCGCAGTGAGTAGATAGTGATTACCTATAGTATGTGATTTGATGGTAATAACAGTCACTAAAGTAATGGATCCAATAGGGATCAAAAGTGATCTTCAATAAGATCAGTGTGATGTGGCTCATTCTACACTCTCCTAGCTACATAGCATCTCTATAGAGTGGATTAGACCACAAGGTCCAAAGTTATAGTCAAAACTGGGTCAGATGTTGCTTTGGATAGTATACTAAAGCAGATTGACTTGTATAAATGCACAGAGTGATTAGCATAGTTGCTGGTAGTGGCATGAAGTACTCTACCCCCTCCTATCTACATTCTATCTCTATGATATGAGGGACATTAACCACATAGGAGATGCTTTAAAACACTAATTCTCTCTCACTGTGCAACTTTACATAATCTGACATTACATAGTAGCACACAGATTCACAACAATATCACTAGTGTATTCTTGCACAGCAAAATTGATCATGAGATCTCCATATGTCATTGACACCAGAAGGCTTTTTGGATGGCATAGACAAAGTTGCAAAACTACTATTCAATCTCTATAGGATCAAGCAAGGCTCATACTTGTGGAACAAACCCATAAACCAGAAGCTAATCACAAATGGCTTCACTTGCATTCCATGTGTATCAAAATCTAAGTAAAGGACACTGTGTATGTACTCACTATCTGAATGAGTAAAGTAATAGAAATATGATGATTAGTAGTAGGGACTCACCTCAGCCATTGTTCAAGGTGATAGCAAATGACTGAGGAGTGAAAAGAACAAGTAATCTATAGTTGAAGCTATGGAGGGGCAAGGAGCAGTATTTCATGACCTATATGGGCCACAAACTCCCCAATCAGCTGTGGTACAGCCTAGGGCTTTCAACTCATTACAGAGAGGCATTGGTACCATTTTAGTGTATAGAGACTTGGAACTGTAGATAGCTACACAGAGTTGTGCAACAATGTCATGACCTTAGGTACTTTATCAAATCTGGGTGAAAGTTCCATGTAGATTACCATGTTGTTGTCTACTTTGCCATTGAGAAAGGCACTGTGAAAGTTGAATATACAATTTCCTAGTTATGGTGAGCAGCTAGGGCAAGGCTCAAGCAGACTCAGAGGCAAGATGGGTAACAGGAGCATAGGTATCATAGTAATCGACATCATGTACCTGTGTAAAACTGTGCACAATGAGATATTTATCAATCTTACTTGCAGCATTCTTTTTGATCTTGAATATCCATTTGCTGTCGATGACATTGGTTCCCTTTGGTGGGCAAGGTACAACATCCCAGGTATGCATGTCAGTGAGACTGGTGAGTTCTGCATTTATTGCATCTTCGATTGTGACCAATTGGGCTGATTTCAAGCCTCTGTGATAGTTTTGGATTTGAGCCCGAAGTTCACTTTCATAGGTTGCTGCATACATTGCATAAGCAATTGTGTCATCATCACCCCATGTGACTTTGCTGATCACTATGGCTTCATTCTCAGCTCATTGACCATCTCAGGCCTTAACAGGCTGCTTTTCTTTCAGAAACATTGATCTATTCAAGTTTCCATCAGCCATTCCAGGACCTTGGCAAAGTGCTCACATGTAGGACGACTCTACACACTGGTGACTTGATCTCCAGATGTCCTTCGAGTTTGTTGAATTGCTAGCATAACTTGTCTAGGTCATTTGGATCATCTTCCTGGCAAGTTTTTTGTGCCATTTTGGATAGATCACATTTGAGATGGGTGGAGTGGGTTGCAGGAGTGTCGAGTAAGTGTCTTTCAACTTCCTGTTTGCTGCTGGTTGCATTTTTCAGCTTTTGAGTCTATTCTCTCCTTGACCTTCAAAGGTGCTTATCTCAGATTGTTTTCAATGCTGTTTTTTGTGTTTATGTGAGTGAATATATGACAATTGGTACATGTTTGATCAATCTTGATGTATCCCACCCATGCCCTGCTGATCGAATGATGCAGAGTAGGATTTATGGCCAGGCAGACCTCTGCAGGTCCTTAATGTCATATGGGCTTTGTTACCAACATGCTCATGTCGCTGCAGTTCACACATACTTTGCCAATCAGTTTGCATGTTGCTTTCATGTGTTTGCAGGATTCACACCGACCCATTGTCTCATGATTAGGATCTAGCTTTATCCCTTCAACCATCCCTTTCAACATCATTTCACAGATCAAGGTGGGGCCAATATATGATAAACAGCAATGTAGCTCTTCCATGGTGACTCAGTGTTTGGATGGTTTGTGCAGTATCAGTGAAAGGTTTCAACTGATGCTTAACATGATACAGTCTATTACTGCGCTGTACAGGCAATAATGCCACTCCACCTTTGAAATCCTCATTCAGGGTGAAGAGAATGTATTTGAAAATGGATATTAATATTTCATTTCTGTGTGAGGAGGCATCAGAGGCACATTGATATCTAAGATTGTTCTCCCTGATAGGCATATGGATTTGAGAGTATTGCATGTCATTGATTGTGGTATGATTGTCTTAGTCTCGCAAGAAGTATAGCATTGGTGGGGTCTCTACAACACACAAGTACATATTCACATAATAAAGACATTTTTGTTCTATGTTAAAGGGCTTTGGATGAATGATTTGGATTTGATTTGATCACACAAGGAATCATCATGCACTGGAAATCTGATGACTGTACCAGTACCCTACAGCCCTATTCCACAGTCACCTCATTGTTCAGGGCTTACAGGTAGTCTACATCCTTCAAAGTGCCTTGAGTCTTCAGTAATGCTGGCCTCATCTTGGCACTCCTCAAATTCAATGTTCAATCCCCCTCCCTCTGCACATTCTATCATTAGGGAGAGCTCCACAACTTTGCAATCTGTGTTGCAAGCTGCATGTCATGCCTGATTCCCATAAAACTCGGTGTTCCAACCCTCAATCTGTGTACAAACTGAGCCAGTAGCAACATTCCACTTTGTCTTGAATGTTTGCAGCAGTCTTTAGGATGGACTTCCTTTTATGGAAGAACCCTGTATTTTGCAAATTTGAGGTCCCAGGTAGCACCAAGGAGCTGTAGGCAGCTCCTTTCCATTTTCAACACAATGTCACAGCATACTATTGAGCAAGGCATCATTGACACTTCACAAAAAAATTCCAAGGCCTATGAGTAGTTTATGAGGATTATCAAATGACACAAAGATATATTGTATCTCACTTTCTTGCCATTGAATTGATGCAAGGGCCTTGCATGGTATGGGGAAAAGATTGCATAAGGGTAACCATGTATGGGATTTTTCCATGGCCTAGAGCACTAAGAATAAACGACAAAATGGGCAGTATGAGCTAGAGAAGGAGGAAGTAGAGTTACAAGTCCAGAGTGAGTATAACATATCTGCTTGTTGCTGGTTTCCACTATCAATACTCTCTGTCATACATCGATCATGATTAATATGACAACAACAACCTCTTTCAACCAAAGGACGTCAAATGTAAGGCTAGGTGTGTTGATCTGTCAAGGTTGGCAATACTGATGGGACAGTCCCTCCATGCACTCTTAAAGGGTGAGAGAGGTACAGATGTGTGTTAAGTGGCTACCTTAAACTAAAATGAGTGGAATATGATGCATTCTGAGAAGACTATTAAAGAGATGTACATTAGGTTCTCAAAATCGTTCAGAGGCTCGAAGACAAGATTTGTATGGGGTTCATAGATCATGATGACTGCCAAATCATATCTTTAGCAAGGTGAGCCAAATGCCTGGAGATGTGACATTTGTGACCATTTTTCCTGCAGATGATCAGTTTGTTGCACCTCTGTGTGTCCTTTACTATCAGTTTCCATCACACAGCACAACTGTATGATACATGATAGTGCAAGTCCAGAAGCCCTTCAAAGTCAGTCATTGTAATGCAACATAGAAACTTACCCACCATAGCAGCCAATAGTTGAGGATAGTGGGCAAATTTCCCACCAGAGCTCAGGAGAGACAAGCATTGGGTGGTGGGGACACAGGATGGCTGCTTGCCACTATTGCTCCTGCTTCAATTTCCTCTCACAATGGCATCACATCTATTTTGGACAAGTTGACTGAAGAGGTGTTATACTAGTACTTTGTATGCACTGATTGAATGGACTGTAATTTTTCAAATTCCATGTTCACACTGTGATGTCATCGTCCACATCCAGAATTCATGCTGCTGACAACAACATCAAAGCAAGTAGTTTTACTAGCCAATTTATTAATCAGCCTAAGGTTTCATCACAGGAACAAAGGGCACTGCACCAACTAGGTTGTGCCAATGTGGTTGAGCTGATTCAGTTGTTTTTTGAAAGCCAGATGGGCTGGTTAGTATGTAAATTTCAATTCAGTGCGCTATTGGTGCATAGAGGCTGAAATCAGTATTTCTTCAGGTGATATTATTGAAAGCTCTCATGGGTGGATAGCCTGTGGTGCTAGCAGTGCTAATAATGCAAGTGGTCTGGGACCCTCAGTCCTCTTGTTTAAGTTCCAGAGGACCTATACTCCAACTTGAACATCAACAGACCCTGCAGGGGTGCCTTCAGCACTATGTCAAGTTAGAGAACTCCACTGTTTTCCTTTACCACTGTGGCACAAGTTAGATCATGTTGAGTGAGCAAACTAAATTGGCCACATGACTGTTCCAATCCAACTTGAGGACCGTAGGCTTACTCACTTTTTCTCTCTTTTACCAGTTTGGTATAATCAAATCACTATTCATCAATGCATCAATTTTATGCAAGACTTGCACACATGCCCTCATCTGATGCCTCATTTCACTGGTTCAATTTTTCAGACAGTATGGTAACGATTTGAAGAGAATTCACCAGCTTGCTCCACTAATCAGAGTCTGGCCTTCTACTTGCAGAGCACTTGACTGGAATAAGTGCAGAAGAACTTTAAGACATTTTGTAATGATATTTGACAATATGAATGACTTAAATATCTTACCTCTCTAGAAGACTATGAGTTGTCCCTGAATGACGCAAGTTTCAACACTGGGGGGTACTCCAGCAGTAGTGGCCCATGGTGTGAGGGTTTATGATATACTTGCTTCACCAGGTTTCTAATTGACAAGTATACTGGCCATGCTGTCTTGTCACCTTTGAAGCATGACAGTTCAGTTCCATAGAATTATGCGTGCAACAGTAGTACCTGCAGGTAATCATGCCTAAGCAGCCAAATAGGTGGTGTGTGACAATAACGAAAATCTACCACCGACTTGTATTTTCTACCACCATTCACCAGTCCACATCCTTTAGGAACTCCCCAGTTGCATGCTGGTTAGCATTCTTGATAAGCCATTGGGCCCCCTGCCACTCCTCATAATCTGCAAAAGGTGCATATGGACGTCCTCCAGACCCTTCCTTGTACTCCCTCATTCTCTCAAAAGGTATGGTGTCCTGCTCAAGGATGCTCGTGGCAGCATGCATGGAGAATTCCTCAGCAAAGCATGGAAAGTGAGTACCAGGATTATCCACAGTTTCATGATCATGCTGACCATCTATTCCACTAGCCTCATTCAATCTATGAGCTCACACTTTTATTGACTTTGATATGAGTATGAGTGCAATTTGAGGCCAAGACAGGAATGAAATAGAACAGGCTTACAATGTAGTCTTTCAGAGTAGTGCTATACTCAATATAGTTTCCTAAGATATCAAGTATTATCTAGCTATCTGCACTACTGTCAAGACAAGCAAGGAAACTCTCAACCATTACTATGAGCCCATTGACTTAAGAACTATGATATCACTCTATAGATTTGGACTTTACTACTCTATTCTAATTTATACATCTTCAAATATTTTCTCTATTACCTGTATATAAATTGATATACTCAAAGAATACTCAGTAGCTTGTAGAGTGGATTGAGACAACTAAATGCATTGTTTGAGAGGAATTCAAGTACTTGTAGGCAGTAGTGATGCTCTAGAATCTAAGATAGTGGAATCAATTCAGATAATAATAAGATGAAAATAATGTCTCACATTAATTTCTGAGTCTAAATTGAATCATTACCTCAAGTCTAAGATGGAGGATGTTACTGATGTCATTACATGGGAGTACAAGCATCAGATGACTTGAGATTAGAATTTAAGCAATAAGTCCCAGAGGACTCAAAGAACAAGATAATAATTTGAGTTAATAGGAGCAATAATAGAGAGAGAGCTTTCTTTATATCCATACAACAATATTGCACTGGTCTTGTATACACTAAACACCATGCATGGTGACCCCCAAACCCAACATGATACTCAAGATTATTTAGCATGGCATTGTTGTTTGTAGTATTTTAATGTTTAGTCCTAGGACCACTCAAAAACTGCAACCAAACCAAAGTGGACCAATTAGGACCATTCCTGATCATTCCGGATTTTGAATTTTTACACCATGTATGATCATTCTGCAGATCTAATCTATAACATATGACCTGGAAATGGCCATATCTTGGTCATCTCTCTAACCCTCACCTCTTCTCTCTCCCACTTCTCTCTTTTGTCTCTCTCTTATCTCCAATAATGCAATGTGACAACAATGAATTGATGTCATTACCCCACCCCACATAATCCTTGTCCTCTTCCTTCTTCTCCATCTCTTCTCTATCTCTTCTACATAAAACAATACAATGTAATAACACCATGACACTGTATTTGTCTCCTCTTCTCCCCCCTTCCTCCAACCTCTCCCCTCTCATCTCTTCCTCCCCTCCACCTGCAACAATGTTCACAATGTGACAACAATACAACATCATGTCATTTTTATCTTCTCTCTGTTCTCTCTCCCTCCCCCCATCTCTCCTTCTCTTGTCTCCTCTCTTGTCTCTTCTCCTCCCTTGTTTTTCTCTCTCACCAAGGTCACCTTCAACAATAGGATGCAATGTGACAATGGTGCAACCCATCATTAACAATTATTATCTACATGTTGTATTTATCTTTTTCCCCTTCTCTCTCTGAAATAAGCCCAAAGCTAGGGAGTTGTGCAAGCAGAAGAGTGAAGGAATTCTTAAGATCCCAAGAGAGGCCAAAATTCCAAGAGAACTCTATTGAAGTCTTTGAAGGTGGCATCAAGCCTTTATATACTAATTTACATACTTGTACATATTTGTGTATAATACTAAAGAGGAAGTTATATGATGCTAAGGGGAAAATCAATGATTGCAGGATAAGAAATGGCTGGATGTCATGAGGATGTCATAAGGTGTTATCATAGATAAGGAATCAGAGTGAGTCATTGATAGCATAGTCTTCATATCAGTAATGAAATAAAAAGCATAGATGTGGCAGCTAATTGAATGATGTTCTGAGTACAGCCTTGTCATGAGGTAAACACATGCTGGTCATGTGACCAGAAGAGATCAAGATCAATATAAGAGAAGATGATAAAGTGATCATAAGATATAGGGGTAAAAGTTGAAATTGTAACTGTTAACACACACTCTCCTTCTCTCACCCACAACAACACACAATAAGACAATAATATGACATGTTGTCTCTTTCATGCATCAAGTTCATCTCAACTCATTCCACCATTGGAATGCAATGATAGCAACAAATGTGTTTGGTTTCTCCTGCCCTCTCCACCAGCAATCTTTAGGATCATCCTATATCCATTTCTATGGGTCTGTACCTCCACGGGTATGGGTATAGGTACATGGACCCACAGGTTGACTCATGTAGATCCCTAATCTGGATGTTGACCAGTGATCATCTGTGTCACATACTCAACTTGCATCACAACATGTGGCCTATTAGAATATATCAGGATTAGTATCTGACACTCTAGCATGAGTGCAATGTTGTGTATGCCCTGTAAATACTTGAGCACTCTTCAGTGTGTTTTTCTACTAGAGTTGGCATTGAATTGACCAAGTTAGCTTGTAGCATAGGCAAGGTCAGGGTGAGAAATGATATGAGCTATGTGATCCTGCCAAGTGCTTCATGATATGATTAATTTGCCATCTTCTTCTCTTTATTCAATGTGGGACAGTTATTCTTTGTTAGCATGACTCCACATTTCATTGATGTACTGACTGGGTGTATGTGTTCATCATGATTGAGGAGCAATTCAGCATATTGAGCTTGAGATAGTGTGATGGTGTGATTCTCGTGGTTGTTGGTGAGTTTCATGTCTATTAACCAGTCTGGATTTTCTTCTTTCATTTCAAAGTGTATATGAAGGAGTTAATTACAGTAATAGCAATGTTAGAGACAGTTTAACAAATGTAGACAGCAGAATCACACTATCAAAAATTGACAACCTCAACATTGTTATTCTAACTCAGAATGCTTCTAGTCAATTCTGAGACACATGCTATTATATTCCACAAGCTGGAACTTGAAATGTCTAGAATTCTGGAACCATGGGAATTCTAGAACATTGAAAACATCAGAGTACTCAAAGAGGCTCAGAAATAATACACATGTATTAAACTTGTTTCCTTGTCCATATTTCCCTTTTGGTCTCACTTATTTTAGGTTAAACTAGTTCTCAATCTTATTGCAGTGACTAGTAGCTGAAAAGAACTCATCTGTGATTTCAAAACCAAAATAGCCACCCAGTTTGAGATCAATGCATACTATCCATTTCACAAGAACCATACATCAAGGCAATCCTCACCAAATATCACTTTGTTGATGTGAAACCACTCTCAATCCCAATGGACCTGCATATCCAGCTCTCAACAAGTCAATCTCTCAAACCTACCACTGAAATTGCCTTCATGAAACAAGTCCCATACTGCTTGGCACTTGGATCACTGATGTATCTTGCTGTTGGTACCCAACCTGACATCACCTTTGCCATTTCAATGCTAGCTATTGACAATTCACAGAGAACTCTGGACTACCTCACTGGGATGCCCTAAAATGGATATATATATATAAATGTCATTGGCACAAAAAGGTGGTCATTGATAGTAAATAAAAGTCTGGTTCAGTTCAGTTTTTTGCCATTCTTGGGTATAACGGAACCAAAACCAGTTATGGAAAATTTCCCACAGCAAGAAAACTAAACTGAAACTTTAAAAAACTGATTAAATCAATTCTCATTGGTTTTTTGAATGGTTTTGACCAGTTTTTGGAACCCAGTCTTTCATGACTTCAGATAGCTTTAGATGTCAAATGTAGATTAGATTTCTAGCTAGATGCTCATCAACTTTTTACATAGATCGACCCATAAATGCCTGAGATATGACTATTTTAAGATAACATCTCATATCATACCCTCTAAATCTTGATCTATGTGAACACTTATGCTGAGACTGAAGGCATGAGAACCATACTTAGCTATACTGGGGACATATGTAGTCTGTTGCAAATCTGACCGAGATATTGACATTTCCAGATTGGATGCTAGTCTAGAGAGCTGGTTTTGGGTCAGTTTTTCATTTTTCAAAGTTTCTAAATACTGAAACTGAATTTTTTAAAACTTTAGAAAACCTTACCACACCAAAACTGGTTTTATCAGTTTGGTTAGGTTTACTTTTGGTTTTCTCAAGGTTCTGTAGCCAGACTTTTAAACACTAGTCATTGAGATATAAAACAAAGTGAAAAGACCTTATTGGATGTGTGGATGCTGATAGTGGATCCCAGCAGCATTGACACACAATCACTAGCAATGCCTTTCTGATTCATAGGACTCCGAGCCATTTCATGGTTATTAAAGAAGCAGGAACTCATCACACTGTCAACTACAGAAGCT